>CAWTZC010002029.1:0-24504 GCA_963919715.1 Microtus obscurus | reverse complement strand
TTAATTAGCATTTTAAAGTCTAGTATCTTGAGTTCTTTATATATTTTGGAGATCAGACCTTTGTCTGTTGGCGGAGTTGGTGAAGATCTTCTCCCAGTCAGTGGGTTGCCTTTTTGTCTTAGTGACAGTGTCTTTTGCTTTACAGAAGCTTCAGTTTCAGTAAGTCCCATTTATTCAATGTTGCCCTTAATGACTGTGCTGCTGGGGTTATACCTAGGAAGCGATCGCCTGTGCCAATCTTTGTTGTAGGGTACATCCCACTTTCTCTTCTATCAGGTTCAGTATGTTCAGATTGATATTGAGGTCTTTGATCCATTTGGACTTGAGTTTTGTGCATGGTGATAGTATGGGTCAATTTTCATTCTTCTACAGGTTGGACATCCAGTTGTGCTAGCACCATTTGTTGAAGATGCTTCTTTCTTCCATTGTATACTTTAGCACCTTTATTTTATTAATATGAAAATACTGTTAAAGACTAATATTTGTGGGTTTTTTCCTTGTCATGTTGGAAAGTGTGTGTGTGTGTGTGTGCATGCATCTGCACATGCATGTGCATGCACCTGTGTGTGTGCATGTGTGTGTACTTCAATAGAAAATAATAAATCAGACACCACCAATGGAACCATGGAAATGGTTGGTCAAATTTATTTTATTTATTTTCTCCATTAAACAAAATAAAATAGTAAAATTAAGTTCATTTCCATCCACTGCTCTATCTGCTAAACAGAAATTTACTGTCATCCTGTTGGGGGAGAGTGAGTGGGTATAAGTGTCTAGCATTTAAATGCTTTTTAAAAAAAATAAAATAAAAAGAGCAGTTATGCCATGTTTACATATATCTACACATAATACTGGTAATTGTTATCTTTGTGAAGGAACATATTTCAATACTATTTTTCACATAGTCATTTTATGTTTAGATAGACCTAAATTGTTCATTTTAAATTGCAAATTATAATAATATTTCATATCTTTAAAATTGTCATTTTTAGAAGTATTTATATGTAATGACTTCTCTTCTGCTTTATCTTCATCTTTTCTTGGCCTTTTATTCAAATACATCACACATACACACAAAGAGATAGAGACAGACAGACAGAGGCAGAGAGAGAAACAAACAAGGAGAGAGAGCTTTTATTTGGTGTTCTAAATTTCTCTCTGGTGAAAGCTCTAGAACTCTGCTTAGACCTGTGTCCAACATAAAAAAAAGCCTTTTGAACTTGAACTTTTCTCCTCTCCCTTGCTATCTTACCTAAAAATAACTGATAAGATGCTTGCAACTGCAACCGTGTTTGAGATTTCACGTTAATCTTCCCAAAGTAGTGTTACAAGGGTGAAAACCGAACTTACAGTTGAAGGTGAGTCGTTGACTTCCCCGTGGCAGTCTTATTGACAATGCTTTTCACACGTGCAATTTGGAAGGAAATGAGAAAAGAGAAGTGAGCACATCTGCCTCCTCAGAAAGCGGACACTCAGAAAGGTTTGCTTCAGAGCTGCTGCTGCTGCTGCTGCTGCTGCTGCTGCTGCTGCTGCTGCTGCTGCTGCTGCTGCTGCTGCTGCTGAACTTTGCCTGCCCTTAGTTCCTGTTTCTTCCATGTCTGGATTAGCTGTGTATAAGCTTTTTCTTTTAAGTACACTCCAGTCCACACACACACACACACACACACACACACACACACACACACACACTATCTACAAAGAAAATAAGCCAGAATATTTGTAGCTATATTTTATGACTAAGATTGTATTTGCCCTGGTTGCGTGTTGTGGCAATTCTGTTAGTCCTTCTTCATTTATGCTTCCAACCAAATGTCAATCAATTCAATAATGATTAGTGCATTGAAATAAAATGAAGTTCATGCAAATTTTCTTCAATTCCTCTCTAAAATGTAGCAATTTGTTTTCCAATTACCAACAGAGCGATGATTACATTTGTGTGACTCTGTGTGTAACATGGATTTATGTTGCATATATTCAGCAGAGCTGAGTTGTGTACACCCTCAGGAAGCGAAAGCACCCAAAAGTGATTGTTGTTCTCAGAGAGTTGACATCCTAGTGAAGTAAAATGGCACAAGCAGGAATACAAATAGCACTGACTGGGAGATAAGAACATAAAGGATGAGGAAGGGAAATTGTGGCCCCAGAGGAGGAACAGGTAGCTGAGAGCTAAACTGGAGTCTCCTCAGTTTACAAGGGAGGAGGCACTATGGAACAGAATGGGAAGGACTCAGTTAATAACCTTAGACTGTTTGCTGAATAGCATCACACCTGTCACATTCTAGTGGCTATGAAAATGTTCTGGTTCACTACACAGCTCTGTGAATATTAAAACTTCTCATTCATTGGTCCTCTCCAAAAAAGGTAAGAAATCTTTCACAGAATTCTTGAAAAAAAAAGAAGATAAAAAGCATTGAAGATGTTTATACTAAACACAAAGGCACCAAAACCTGTTAATTCTTTTATCCATAGATAGCATACATACATGCTGCATAGTATACATCATGATGATTTAAAGTTAGTGTGTTATAATAGTAGAAGGTAACTATTCCCTGGTGGAAGGGAGAGGCACCTTTCTCATTTAGAAGTGAAAATGGAGAATATGGCTTAAATTTTACCTCCTTTTGTCACCTACTATCCCCCAACTCACAACTCTCCCCCTCCCCCATTGTGCAGAAACCAGCTCACCTTAAGAACTGTCTTCCCCTTTTGGCACTTGGGACTTTTCCTAGACAATGGAGCAGAGCTTACTCCATGCTCAGGCTCAGCCCCTGGAAGCTAAGCAGTGTTTTTCTCAAGGAGACCACGGACATAGCCTCCTTAGAAGCAAGTTTCTAGGAATTGTGAGGTTTCCTAGTATTTCCTATCTGCCTGCTATCTTGAATCCATTCCTGGCATAGCAGGAGAGCTAAGTATAAATTAAATATTATAGGCAATTTTCTGCCTCCCTTGAGAACTTAAGGAAAGATACCCAGATAGAGAGATAATAAAACAAGGCCAGCGATGGCACTGATGGAGAAGTAATGAGGTACCTGCCTTTATTTAGATCCAGGCACTACCATTAGAGTCCAAGAACAGAAACATTCTGAGCACATGACCAAGGATCAGACCTTCTACGGAAAGCCTCAGAGTAGACGTGTGTCGATAAATCAGTGTAACATATGTCATGTGCTAGTTTTTCTATGAGCCTCAGTCTACATTAGCTCCATGTTGTGTACAGAGTTTCAGAATGTGACAAAGTCAGACATGGTGGTGCAGGCAAAGCCCATACAATATGATAATGGATTTGAAGTCTATAGCTTATGGACAAGGAAATGTATCTTCTTCAGAACCTTGCTTTCAATATAACAAGCAAAAGGCAGGAAGAGAGGGCAGAGAAGGAGAGAGAGAGGAAGAGGAGGTGGGAAGGAGGAGGACCAATAAAGGCCATGGTCATATGCAGCATGACAGCTGCTTCCTAGGATCCCCCATAGACAAGGCTATTGTCCCCTGCGTGAAACAGTGGAAGCTATGGCCATCAGGAGCATGGCTAATTCAGTTGAAGTGATTTTGACACCTGTGCACTCAGCCATACATGAAGATGAACTGCCACGGAGCTCTATGATTCACAGCAAAATGTTCAGAATTCTGGGAAGCCCAGAGAACAAAAGCCACCAAGATTTGGTCTAACTTGCACACAGCAGCCAGATGTTGACAAACCCACAGATGCTCAATATGCAGGGACCTGAGTGCTTAAGCATCAGCAAAACACTCGTGGTGTGTGTGTGTGTGTGTGTGTGTGTGTGTGTGTGTGTGTGTGTGTGTCTGTGTGAAACTCACAGATAACATGGCAGGCTGTGACTTTCTCCTTCTGACAAATGGGTCTTAGGATTGAACCCAGGTTCATAGGCTTAGTAATAAGCACCTTTATCACTGAGCCAACTCTGGCCAGTGAAGATTATTTAATTGTCTCATGTCTCTTTAAATACTATGCCATGAGGCTTTTCCTTGGCCTGTTTACAAGTACTGATGAGGAGTTCAGATCAAATACATTGGTATGGAATGGAAGAGGCCAGGTGCCACGGAAGTCTGGGTGGGTCTGTGGACTGTGCAGGAGATTCAGCTGAGAGAATGATGTGTGGAAACTGTTGAAAATGTTTTCTGGAGAAAACAGTAGTAGAACATCTACCAGGGGAAGTCTTGGGTAAAATATCAGACCAACATAATCCACGTGGGTAGAGAGGTGGGAGTGTACAGACCTCTATTGGCGCTCATACCACTTTACTGTTTTGAAATAGAAGTGTCTATCCTGGGCCATTGTATCTTAATGGTGTGTGACTTCACAAGAGAATCGGGGATTTGCTGTTAGACTGTATATCCTAGGAATGTCAGAATCTACACCTCACATGAAGTCTCACCAACATGATTGCCTAAACATGGGCAGAACAAGAAAAAATCAATCTATATGCCAAAGAGGATGGAGCGTAAAAACTGCAAGGCTTCACCCCTACATACAAAGACCCACAGGGAACTAAGGAATGCTGAGAGTGGGAGAGAAATAGTCTCCCCCCAGGGAAGGGCACAGCGATTGGTTATCCAGTACCAAATGGTCAGCCCTGGAAATATGCATACAAGTAACAATATACAGACTGAGCAGGGAACAACAAAAATTAATGAAAGCAAGAGGGGTTGTAAGGATTATATATGGGCAGGTTTGGAGAGAGGAAAAGGGCAGGCATAAATGATGTAGTTACATTTTAATCTCAAAAGTAAAAGAAATAAATTAAAAATATTCAACTTTTGTTAGGGTCTACTTACTGAGAGTTTGTGTTGTCTCAGATGAGACCTGGATGTTAAGCGTATGCTGGAGCTGTGCAGACTTTTGGAGGACCCTCACACATGGGACACATATCTTTGTATTCTGAATAGGGTATGAATCTTTGGGGGTGTATTTGAGATCCGAAGTCTGTCAATGATTTACACAGCAAAGGATTAGACTAGTTAGATGAAGTAAGCGTAGAAAGATGGGTTCTTGAAGGATGTACTGATCCCTTCTCTCTCCCTCCTTCTCTTCTCTCTCTCTCTTTTTTTTTTTTTTTTTTTCTCTCTCTCTTCTCCTCCCTCCCTCCTCTATCTATCTCCTCCCTCTCTCTCCCACTTTTTAAGTGTTGGTTTTAAAAGCCTATTATTTCTATTAACTTAGCCTTCTAAGATTGTAAAGTAAATACCATTGAAGCTTGTTGTCCTCATCCCAATTCTTTCAGTTCTTGGGACGTGGATATCCCTGTTGTTGCTGTCAACTTTACATGGACACCCAACCCACGAAATTAAGCTGAATGAGATCTCGGTGATAGATTTACCTATGTCATCTACCCATAGCTGACTGCTGAGAAGAGACCCATCTAATATTCAGCACTGGATGACATATTTGAACACCTCCCTGACAATAAAAATCCCTATGTAGTGTACCTGACAGTCCAGCGAAGGACAAGTACACTCTTTACTTGTTCCATGATGACGTCCATCTTCATTGACTGTAATTGAGACCAGGTCTCATGTTTGAACAGTCATGTAAAACACTGAGACTATTTCATGGCACTGTTAATGTCCTTAGCTGTTTTCCACCCTACACATATCTCCTGTGTTATACTTTACATGAACTGAATGAGCAGCCACCAGGTAGACACCTAAGAGTAAATGCCTTATACTTTAGTAAGGTCATGTACTTCTTTGTTTCTAGGAGTAATAAATGGGATATAGGCTGACACAAGAAAAAACTACCAGCAACAGCTCACACATGTTTTGAGTACAGAAATAAATGAAGAAATAAAACTAACACTGATTTAGAAGTTATTTTTTTCATCGACTAGCTTTCATAGTGCCAGAAGACACTCTGCTGGGGCTGCAGGAAAGGGAATTCTCCCCACAGTCCTGTTGTTTCCTGGAGAACTCTATCTTTATAATTCCTTCCGTATTTGCTGTCAACACGGTGGCTGATCTATTGCTTGTCAGATATTCCCTTTACTATGGATCCCTTTCCTAAGTCATCCCCTCTGAATACAACCCAACTGTCAATGTGTTATCAGAAGACAAGCCCCCCAATTATTATTATCCTTACAGCTCTTAAGTGAACCCACTGGCAATTCTTCTCCTTCTTTCTCAGGCATAATGTCTTTGTTTATTTCTGTGACTGTAGATACTCATTCCGGGGCGCGGGACCCTGACCCATGCCATCAGTGTACCATGTATCCACAGGGATAGGAAGCATTCTTTCAGTATCTCGCTTGGTTTAACTGCTGGTTCAATTGCTGGTGGAGACATAATAGCTTGAAAGGTTACCAGTCTGAGCATTGGCTGCATGGTATTGCTGGTAGAGGTTATGAACAACATAGTTCACAAGCTGTAATATACATGCTGATTTTGTAGCTTTATCACTTGTCTTCCCAGGAAGCGGCCTTGCCCAGAAGACATTTAACCTAACTCTTAGTTGGATAAGCTGCTTTTATGCTACTAATATGAAGCCTGGGGATGAACATTTTAGATACCACTAGTGATTGCCTATTCTCATGCTCTATACCAAACTTGTGATGCTTTCTGTGAATGGGACTCAAACCCTTACTGGTACTGTTTGCTCAGGTTGGTTTCAACCACAGCCACAGTTGTAGCTGTCTGGGATTCAAGTGACTTTAAACACCAATGGCACCGAGGTATTGCAGAATGTGCCACATAGCTTTATGTCAACTTGACACAAGCCGGGATTATCTAAAGGGAAGAAAACCTCAATCAGGAAAATGCCTCGTAAGATCAAGTTGTAGTGCAGGCTGTGCATTTTCTTAATTTGTGATTGGTGGTAGAGGGTTCATCCCACTGTGGGTGATGCAGCTTCCTGGGCCAATGGTCATAGGTTCTATAAGAAAATGGGCCAAGCAAGCCATAAGAAGCCAAGCCGCAAAACAGCGCCCCTCCATGGCTTCTGCATCGGCTCCTGCTTTCAGGTTCCTGATCTTTTTGAATCTCTGTACTGACTTCCTGCAATACAATGAACAGCAATATGGAAGCACAAGCCAAATAAACCCTTTCTCCCCAACTTCCTGGTCATGACGTTTCATCACAGCAACAGAAACTCTCAGACAGACAATAGCGCTGTTTAGCCTGTCATACAAGAGTATTAGTTTGCCAAAAGCACCCCTTGAGCTTTTTCCATTCCAGCCCCATGTTTACCACTTTTGTATCAAGTTCTGCAAAGGATGAGCAACTTGAAAGAAATGGGGTGTGATAATGTTCCAGTACTCATAGGAGTGCCTTGAATGCCCACAATCCGTTAGGTTCATAGGCCGAAGACTGCTGCCAAACAGCCTCACAAACCCCTCAAGGACATATCATACATGTCACAGCTACCCATAATACTCCCAAGGGTTTTACAACTTCAATGGCGCTTTCTCAGCTTTCGTGGGTTGTTTTTCATTCCCCTATAGGTGAATCTAAGTATTCTTCTTCTATTGTCTTCTAAATCAATAACATACTCAGAAATCAGCATTATTTCAGCTTCATAATTCAGCCTTTCACAGAGGCAGGAAAACAAGGCAAGGTACCAGACTATAATCCCATGAAGAGAAGCTTAAGAAACTTTGGGAAACTGACCTGAAAGTGAAGCACTGTCTTTTACAAGTGGAATCGGTCTTGAGATTCTGGAAGCCGTAAGAGATTACTAAAGAAGATATTAACAACGCCAAATATGGCATGAAAAAATTCAGTTCCCAATGTATTAATTGTTCTTTGATAAAAAGCAATATTGAATACAAGCAGCCATTGACTTAATAGAGGGACATGTGGTGTCTCCCACTTGCCTTCAGGTGCCTTATTAAAAATGCCCAAAAAATTAAACAGAAAAAGAAGGGAGAAAAGAGTTTAAACAATTCCTATCATTTTACAGCTATGACCAGCATAGTGGGAACTCATAGCAAATTGAGATAGGGTGTTTCTCAAGTCCGAAGGCAACCTACTTTGTATTTTGTTTGAATATTAAAAATTATTTATACATTTAGAAATGCATAAGGTCAACATGAAGGAGGACTAAAAGAGAGGGATCAGCAGGTTGAGAGTACTTTGCGGCTTTTTGCAAAGATCCGAGGATCAGTTCTACCCACTTCAGCTAACAAATCAACTCTTACTTTCAGGGCATCTGAAACCTTCTGGCTCCTCAGGCCCCAGCATTCACATGGAGCACATACATTCATGTAGCAAAACACATATAATAAAAGGAAATATTTTATCTGCATAAAGGAATGATAAAATTAGAATGAGTAATATGTGAATTATGCTCTTGTGGCATTTGGTGTACCAGAGCAGTAATTTCTGATGGGTAATTCTGAAGATGGGTGTTCACTATATACCTTTTTGCAGAAAATACTATTTAGCCTATAAACATGTAAATTAATCATCAGAAAATATAATCAATACATAAAAATCTTTACTTGCCTAGGAAGAGATTGACTCTTTATGAGGAAGAATAAAAGGAAACCAATTTCTTTCTGTTGCTGTTCAATATCTGATGAGAGATTTCCCAATTGATTCCAGCTAAGATTACAATTTGGCATCCCATCCAAGGCATGCTAGGATAGCCTGCACATATTATACACAGGTTCTAAAGGGAAAATGAATGAATAGAATCATTGTATTTCAGAACTTTCAACAGCTTTGACACTAGGGAAGTCATGCTGTTTTTTTTGCCTATAAATAATACCATTATTTTCTTGAATTTAAAAAATATGAAAAGTATCAATCAGTCTTCCAAGCATATGTATTTACCTTGGAAAAAATTTAAAAGAGTAAGGCTAGACTGCCACCCAAACACAACTGAGAGCATAAAACACATAACAAGTGAGTGTAAGATCAAAGAACACTTTTTCAAGAATGTCTCAAGGGTCCATACTGAAAAGCCTCATTCAATCATTTTAGAAAATAAACTGTCACTATATATATATATATATATATATATATATCTGTAAATATATATATATATATCTGTAAATGAAAGATTTTTTTTCATTCATCCCCTGACTGTTCAGACACAAATAATGAGACACAGAAACTATATTAATTACGACACTGCTTTGGTCAACAGCTCAAGCATATTTTTGGCTAACTCTTTATATCTTAAATTAATCTACTTCTATTAATCTGTGTCCTATTGTTAAGGTTCTGGCAGGGGTCTTTTCTCCTTCAGCAGCTATAACGGCATCTCCTTGACTCTGCCTCTTACTCTCTCTTTATATCTCTTCTAGCCTGGCTATATTCTGCCCTGCCATAGGCCAACTCAACTTCCTTTTTTATTAACCAATGGTAATAAAACATATTCACAGCATACACAGGGGAATCTCACATCACATACCCTCACACAAAGAGCTACTTCCTAATATCCCCAATGTTAATAAAATAATTTTGCTTCTTTCATGGTTCCATTTCACTTTCCCTAGCTCTGGGATAATTTAGTTAATAAAGACTACATGTGGGAGCAGAGGAGACCTCACATATATTCATTTACCCCCTACATATACATGCATATGAAAGCACACACACAGTACATATACCCAGACACATACATAAACAGAGAGAGAGAGAGTATGAGAGCACAAGAGATTGTGGTGCTTAGGAGATTTCCATAGTAAAAAGAATAATATGAGGACCTTTAACTCAGATCTCAGATCCAAGGAAAAAACCTGGGCACATCAGGTTATCTCAGTGTTATGGACACAGATACAGGATTGCGAGAGTGTGCCACCTAGCCAATCTACCTGAATAAGCGAGATCCAGGATCACTGGGAAACCATCCTGCAAACTACAATAGAGAGCAACTGAGGAAAATGTTTGATGTTATTCTTCAGTCTCCACGTCACATTGGAGAGTTTTATACATATTCCATTTGCATATGTGTACACACAACATTACACCAATGAGAAAAGACTAGATGATTATATTACCAATTTAGTATTGTAGAAGGGGTACTTCAGTGTGTCTCTTTTTCTCCATTTTCAGAAGGGTAGCCACAAGAAAGTTGGAGCTAAATGAACAACAGTATGGTCCCGTTTTCATCAAGGCAACCCCTTGCATAGCAAGACCCTCCATCACGACAACCTTTGGCCCTGCTGGCAGAAACTCTGGGAGACTGTTCTTGTGGGATCCATCAAAAGGACAGTCATTGTTTATTCTACAGAAACACCTGTAACTACCTTGGGGTGTGACTTTGAATAGCTCTAGTAATTATTGGCCAGTTCCTATTCCAGAATCTTCTCTTTTTCTTCAATATTCCCTGAGCCATAGATGCAGGAGTATGAGGTGTATCCTTGGGTCTGCATGATCCCCAAAATCAGGATCTGTGTGATCTTTGCACTCTCCAGTCCTGGTTTTCTGTAATGGCCTTTATTTTGTATTAAAGAGGAAGCATCTTTGATGAGGAATGGTAGTTCTACCAGTCTGCCCAGATAAAAAAGTAAGATTAACACCTGGGGCAGCTGGGAGAGCTGGCCCTGTGGTCATAAAAGTGGTAGAACTATTGCTGTTCCCAACCAGGTAGGAACACTCTGGAGAGCAGGCCCTGGATTCTAACCACGGCAGCACAGATGTGGGTGAGCTCAGGCCCCAAAACTGTATCCATGAGAGAGCTGTCCACATATCCCATCTGACGCTGACCAAACATACACAGCTACCCAGGACCAGAACCAGGTTTATGACTTGACCTACTCCAAAATCTACCTCGTTTATGATCTGTTAGAGCATGAGAAGGGACCTGACCCACAGACCCAACGTTGCACAACTTCCAAAACACAGGGTGGCAGTGAGATGTAGAGAAAGTCCTAGGGTGGGAGCCCAGTACAGAACATGTGGTAGGGAGACTCAGGGACCTTTGAACCAGGCCAATGACTCTCTGTAGTGAACACTCTGAGAGTAGAGATGTATGTAAGAATTGAGGTGCATGATAAGTGAAATTCCCAAAGAATTACTACAGCAATTATGCTTTTTAAAAAAAATTGCATTTACTACTATTACTCTGATACCCAAACCACAAAAAGACATTACTAAGAAATACGGGCACATCAACTCTAAGAACATATCAGAATCACCATCCAACCATGACCAAGCTCGAGCTTCATCCCAGAGATGCAAGGATGGTTCAAGATATGAAAATCTGTCAATGTAATCCACCATATATAAACAAACTGAAAAACTAAAAACCATATTATCATCTCTTTAGAGGCTGGAAAGCCTTCAACAAAATACTAAGCATCCCTTTTTATGATAAAGGTCTTTGGAGAGCAGGGATACAAGGCAGCACCTAAACATAATAAAGGCACTATATAGCATATGCCAACAGCCAACATGAAACCAAATGATGAGAAACTCTCCACAGCTAATCCCAATTGAAATCAGGAACAAAGACAAAGTTGTCCCCTCTTTCCAATATAGTTCTTGGAGGTCCTAGCCAATGCAATAAGACAACAAAAAGGAGCTCATGGGGATACAAATTGGAAAGAAGAAGTCAAACTCACTATTTACTGATGATATAAAGGCTTATGCATCAGCGACACCAAAAATTCTACCAAAGAACTTTTACAACTCATAAACATTTTAGTGGGGAATGTAGCAGGATATACAGATTAACTAAAAAAAAAAATCAATATCCCTCTTTTACACAAATGATAAAATAGGCTGAGAAAGAAATCAGAGAAACATCACCCTTCACAATAGCCACAAATAGCACAAAATATCTCAGAGTCACTCTAACAAAACAAATGGAAGACCTGTATGATAAGAATTTTAATTTCTGAAGAAAAAGAAATTGAAGAAGACACCAGAAAGTGGAAAAAGATGTCCCATGCTCTTGGGTAGGTAGAAACTTAACATAGTAAAGCTGGCAATCTAACCAAAAGCAATCTACAGATTCAATGCAATGCCCATCAAAATCCCAGCAAAATTCTTTCACAGACCTCTAAAGAACAATACTCAACTTCATATATGAAAAAGAAAAAACCCAGGATAGCCAAAATAATCTTTAAAATAAGGCAACTTCTGGAGGCACCACAATCTCTGGAGTTCAAACTCTACTACAGAGGAACAGTACTGAAAGCCTGGTACTGTCATAAAAACAGACAGGAGGACCAATGGAATTGAATCAAAGACCCAGATATCAGTCCACATATCTCCAAATATCTGATTTTTGACAAAGAAGCAGAAAATATAAAATGGATAAAAAGAAAGCATATTTAGACAAGTTGTGCTGGCATAATTGGATATCAACACAGAAGACTGGAAATAGATCCATATCTATCACCTTGCACAAAACCTCAAGTCCAAATGGATCAAAAGACATCAACATAAAGTCAACCACACTGAACCTCAGAATAGAAAGTGGGATGTACACTTAAACGCATTGAAACAGGAGACCACTTCCTAAATATAACCCAAGTATCACAGACACTGAGAGAAACAATTAATAAATGGGACCCCAAAACTGAAAAGTTTCATAAAGTAAAGGATGGCTTCAACAAGACAAAACATCAGCCTACAGAATGGAAAAAGATCTTCACTAATCCCACATCAGGCAGAGGTCTGATCTCCAAAATATACAAAGAACTCATAAAATTGATCATAAAAAGTACCAACAATCCAATAAAAAATGGGGTTCAGACCTAAACAGAGAACTCCCCAACAGAGAAATCAAAATGGCTAAAAGACACTTAAGGAAATGCTCAACGCCCCCTAGCCACCAGAGAAGTGCAAATCAAAACAACTCTGAAATTCCATCTTACACCTCTAAGAATGGCCAAGATCAAAAACACTGATGACAACCTATGCTGGAGAAGATTTGGAGTAAAGGAAACACCCCTGCATTTCTGGTGGGAGTGCAGCCCCTTTGGATATCAGGGAGTAGCAAGTACCTCAGAAAATTTAGAAACAACCTTTCTCAAAACCCAGCAATACCACTTTTGGGTATATATCCAAAGGATGTTCAGTCATGCCATAAGGACAATGCTCAACTATGTTCATAGCAGCATTTTTTGTTATATCCAGAATCTGGAAACAACTCTAAATGCCCCTCGACCAAAGAATAGATAAGGAAAAAATGTGGTACATTTACACAATTGAGGCCTACACAGCAGGAAAAGATAATGATATCTTGAAATTTGCACAGGCAAATGGATGGATCTAGAAAATATCATGCCTGAGTGAGGTACCCCAGACCCAGAAAGCACAAATATCACATGTACTCACTCATAAGTGGTTTTTAGACATGGCTTCTCTCCTCTCTGCCTTCTTTTCTCCTAGAATTCAGTTTAGTTTTCCTCACCTAAGTTCTGATATCCTATCAACAGGCCAAGGCAGTTTCTTTATTCATCAATGGTATTTACAGCATAGGCCAGAGGGAAATCCCACATCAATTTTCAAACTTAAAGGTGAGTATGGTGTAAAGGGGCAACAGAGAGGTTTACTTCCATTAAGATATAATTCATCGATCAACAGATCAAATGTGTGTGCTTTCCTCTGAGTTTGTATCTGTGCTTTAGGGCCCCTCTAAAATGTCTTTGGCTGGTGGAAAACTGCTAGAGACCTAGGTGAAAGTACCAAGCAAGGTCCATGAATATTTATGATATAATGAATAAAAACATGCCAGGTGAGCAGTCCATCACAGTCATAGAGAAATATTGAAGGTGATGGAGCACACCACAGAAAGAGACCATTGCAAAATGTAAGCTGTGCTGGGAAGTGGCAGGTCAGTTCCCAGTAAGAACAGTAAACTATGAACGTCTTTGTCCCTTGTCTTTCTTATATTTCCCGACTCTGTCTAGATTAAGGGAGAAATGTCAGCTCACTTGGTTTTTTAGGGTCTCTCAGGGAAGGAGAATAGAAACAAACATTAATAAAATCAATCCATCAATCAATATCTCACATGTTTGTGTGTTTGTACATAAAACTGACTAAGACCCCTATATTTGTCAGCCATACACTGTGAAAACACATATTTATTAGTGACAGCACCCGACCATTTGTACTTAATATTTCTTTTTATATTTTTTTCAGATCAAGGAAAAGACGTGTGTTTTCTATCCCTTTCAGTTTAGGGAGGCATGTGGCCACTTATGGCCAGTGACATGTAATGCAAAGGAAATGTACCACATCCAGGCTGTCACCATGAGACATCTACAGACAGCCCCTTCATTCCCTCCCCTGCTACAAAGCAAGGTTTGTGTCAGGAAGGCAAAGACCCGGGGGCAAAGTGGCTTTGATTGCTTAGTTAACAGCTGTGAGGAGCCACTGCCTTAGAGAATACAAGGAGTCGGTCAACTAGAAAAACAAAGAAAGGGTTCTTGCCAGAGCATAACCTGCTTTTGGCATTACTGCTTTGAATACCTGGAGTGAAATAACTTGGAGAAAGGTTTTGTCCAGACCCATAGTTTGAGGTTTCTACCAATCATGTCACAAATGGCAGGAGAAGCAGAGGGGATTTCAACTCACAACTCCCTTGTAATTTCAGCTTACAGGGCATCCAACACCTTCTTCACACCTACACACATAAACACATCTCACAAAGACACACACATACACACACACCCTCAAAAAGACACACACTCGCACCTCCCACAACACATACATATAATTTTTTAAAATGAAATAAATACTGTTTTTAAACTCTAAAGGTTGGTATGGTGGAAAGTGCATCAAAGAACATAGCTTTAGTTTGGGAATATAATTCATTGTATCAACAAAGTCAAATTTGCGTGTTCTTGTAAACTTGGGTAGAAATGAGTTCTTATTAGGCTTTCATACAAAAACATAGTAGCAAAGAAGAGCTGATAAAAATATAGTCACTGGGGACACTTACTACAGCCAAGCTCCACTGCCCCCTGTTTCACCACCTCCCAGCAATACAGGCAAAACTGTGAACCCATCTGCAGACTAATGTGTTCTTCTTCAGGGTCAGAGCTGAAGTGGATGATCTACTCATAAGCTTTTAAAAACACTCTCTCAGACAAGCCAGAGTGAGTGTGACCCAGATCTTAGAGACATTTCTCAATCCAATCAGCAGTATCTATGAGTATTCACTCATCACACTACCCAGTTTAATACATGAGAGAACAATTGGCCAGGTAATATTTGAAGCTTTGATTAGTACTAAGGAGTGAATATATTAATTATTGGGCTGAAAATTATCTGAAGGCTTAGGAGCCCATAGAGGACCTCTATTATCTACATGGAGCTGATTTGAAATTTTAGCAAAGCGTACTAATTAATTCTAGCCACTTGAAAATAATTTCTTAGCAATTGAGCGAAAAATTTTCTGCCTTATCAACTCAACCACAGAACCTGTTCCTTTTACACTGCTCATGGGAAGCTTCTGAAAATGCTCACCCAGCCTAGGCAACCAACTTGAGAAAAAGATTGCTCACAATGAAAGGGTTTGCATTGCCTTCCCCCTTATCCCAAAGAAACCCATCGCTCTGCGTGCAGATGGAGAAGGCTAACACAGGAAGGCAAAAGAGCAACCATCTTCCAGTAGTTAAAAGTCTACGTCTCTGGAAGGCGTTTTATAAGTCAAATTATCTGTAATACTATTAACTCATTAAGAAACTCATTTTTATTGTCTTGCGCTCGCTATTGGTTACCTCTCCTGTGGCACACAGAGCGCTGCTGTGGCTGCACAAGCACAAATTTGCTTTGGATGGCTTGTGGGAAACTGCCTCACATCAACAAATTGCAGAAATGATCACAAGACATTACCCCCTCCTTTCTTCTGTGAAAAAGCTAAAATTTCTCCTCTGCCCTTTCAATTTTGTCTAATCTCTTTCACTTATTTGATCAAATATATATATACCAAAGGACAGAGTGAAACTTTGAGATGGGGCCTGGTTGGACTGAATGCCATCCTTATTCCAGCAAATAGGTCCTGGATAATGAATTAGATGATGAGAGGATAAAGGCAACTCAGTCCTCTTTGGTTTGATGCATCAAGTGATGACCAGACACCATCCAGAGACAAAGCTTCCCAGCCAGACTTTCAACTGATCAACAACCTTAAAGAAAGACTAGATATAAGAACAAATTCCACAGCCCAGATCAACATGCTGGACCCATAGAATTATGAGCTACATAATAGATATTATCTAATTAACTTTTATGGCAGTTAGTTAAATGGAAAAAGCTAATTAATAAGATAATGATGAAATAAACATGAAATATTATTTCTAAATTATGCTAATGATATTTCTGATGAGATAGAAAAAGCTATTTCAGAAGAGCAGATGCTGGTATGACAATCTGTGTTTGACTTGGCAATGCTTAAATTTTCTAGCTACATATTTTTGACGCTTTCCTGCTGACTATTTGAACAACCACTTTCACACAAACACACACACAAATCCACATATGCCCACATGCACACACATATACATGCCTCCTGAACACATTTACATATGCACATACACACAATCACACACAAACATACACAAATGCACAAACACACACATACACATACATGGAAAGAGACTACTTAGCTGATAGAAATGTACTTTCTGAGTAATTCGGGAAGTTAGGAGGAAGAATAAGATCAGGAGACTTGGACCAACTCAGCTCCAGATACGGGATCTCTTCTCCTTAGCATGCACATAGCTGTCTTCTCACTTTTTGTTACAAAACAGGAGAGAGAAACAAAGAGACAAGAACAGAGAGATAGAGAGAGAAAAACAAAAACAGAGAGACAGAGAGAAACAGAGACAGAGGCAGCAGAGAACAGAGAAAAGAAAGAACCCAGCAGATGGTGCTTCTTTAAAAAAAAAAAAAAGTCAGCTCCTTTGGAAGTCGGGCTTCACCCTCACTCTTCACAGACCCAGCTGCATAACAGTCATCTGAACACTTGGGGCTCAGTAAATGAACTTGAGGGAGACACAGATGCTGCCATAATGATACTAAACAACACCACCACTGTTGAATGAACATAGTAAATTTCACTTTGTTATCACAAGATTGCGGACACTCTCCTCATCTCTATTGTCCTTTCCTCAGATACTTTTGATGAATTAGCACTCTGTGAATTAAAAAAACACACCACTTGAAAAAGTAATTTGAACTTTTGTAGTGATTTTTAGAAATGAATGAAATGTTTAAACAAAAAGAATTATTTGATGTTTTACTTTTAGAAAAGTAATTCTTGAAGCTACACAACCATGTCTTATCGACTTGCCAGCTATACTATATCCTGTTTTCTCCAAGTATTTTAATAATAAATTGTCAATGTGTGGCATTTTGAACAATAAAATAAAAAGCATTGTGTGAAATAAAAGCAAAGATTTCTCAAAGTCTAAGTGAGATATTTGTATGCAATACACAAACTACAATGCAATAAGGATTCTACATGTCTCACCAGGCAATGCTAATAAAATATTGGTGCTATTGTATTCGGCATTTGAAGAGCATTAAATTATCTCAAGGAATGCTGAATTTGCACTGTATAGTGACTGTACCTCAATCCATTAAAGAATGACATATTTAATTTATTAACTGTCACTAGACAGACAAGAAGAGCGATTCCTTTTTCATTTCTTGCAGGAAATAAATATATATTATTCTCTAGCCTGACATCTGAAAGCTATTTTTTATTTTTACTTTTATATATTTGATGATTTTTGCCTCTTACATTTAGGCCTTTATGTATGTGTAAATGTATATGTAAGTGCTTTGGTTTCCTTTCCATGCAATTCATATGGGAACAGTATTCAGAAAATGGACCTGTGACCCTCCCCTAATATTCCATGCTACCTTTTTTATATACAGTCATATTTTTATATTTTTATATACAGTCATATTTTAACAACAGGGCTTGTTCTGAAAATGTTTCACCCAGTGATTCCATGATTCTGTGGCCCTTATAAAGTATAACTGTAGAAATGAGTGTGCTATAAGTTAAAACCCCAATAGAGCCTCTTGGAGAAATTAAGAGATGCAGTAAACATGAGAGGCACAAGGTTGCCATGCTGGCATGACCTAGTAGCATTTTGCTGTATGGTAAACATTCCTAGTAACTAGCCAAGGATTATAGTCCAAGATAAAAATATATTAGTCACCATTACTATTATTATCAAGCTTTCTACACTGTACATAATTATATATTCTGTATGTAGTCCCACATAACTGGCAATGCTGACTTTGTTTACATGCTGGTTGCAATTGGAACTCTGAAATGTCTCCTTAGGCTCATGTCTTCGAACCCTTGCTCTCCAGACGGTGGTGCTGTTTGGTTATGTAGCTTTTAGGAGGTGGACTCCTTGCAGGAGTGAAGTACATACCATCAGGGTGTGCTTTGGGGGTTTTAACTTTGGCAGGCTCCACTTACTGTTTGCCTCTGGGTTACTGATTGGCTGGCTAGCCTTCTATGCTCCTGCAGTGAAGGGATTGTAACCTGAAACTTTTAACCAAAATTAACTCTACTTTGTTCAAGTTGCTTCAAGGTTGGGGCTGTTTTATCACAGCAATAGAAAGGAAACTAATAAAATAACCATATCCACAAACCAATCACATATGCTTTGGACGTTATGATGGCTCTGGTGTTGCCAGGGTGGTTATAGCAAGTGAAGATCTTAAGTCTGCTGCAAAGATCCATATGTTATAAGCTTAGTCCTCAGTCTGAGGCATTGTTGGAGATAACAGAGCCTCCACAATGTGGGGCCTAGGAACGAAGTTAGGTAATTGGGGCCATACTCTTGAATGGGATCTGGGGTTCTAGCTCTTTTCCCCTTTCATTCATTGTTTTCTGGTCTGGATAACATACTTTGACATTCCCTATCTTGCAACACTACAAATGACTCACTGTGCTATCACAGGCCCAGAGGAATAGGATGAGTCAACATGAATTGAAATCCAAGACCCCAAACAGAGCTTTCTTCTTCTAAATTAATTGGTTCTCATGTAGTTTGTCATGGTGATAGAAAGCTGGCAAGCATGCTAGGTAGGATTTTTTTCAACTCCATATTGAATCAAATGGGACCACAGTTTATTTGTGGACCATTATCTCCCGAAATGTTTTACAACATATTCTGCACATATGTAGACATGAACTCCTGGCCTCTGACCCGTATTGTTTTAATCTATTGTTGTGTCCACTCCTCATTATATAAATTATTAGAATATTAAATATCAATACACAACTAGAGCAAGTCTTTGCAATGAGTTCTTTTTTAAAGATCATCTGTCTTATTCAGTGTTCTATTGATGTGAGGAGTGCACCATGACCAAATCAACCCTTATAAGAAAGCATTTGACTGGGGCTGGCTTACCCTTTCAGGGGTTTAGTCCATTATCATCATGGCGGGAAGCAAGGCAGCAAGGAAGGCAGACATGGTGGCAGTAAAGCAGCCCAGAGGCTACAAGCAGAAGGAAGAGAGAGACACTGGGATTGGCTTGGGCTTTGGAAACCTCAAAGTCCACCTCCAAAGTGAGACTTTTTCCATCAAAAATCCCACGTCTACTCCAACCAGGCTGTATCTCCTAACCTTTCTCAAGCAGTGGCATTTTCTAATGATGAGCCTATGAGGGCTATTCTTTTTTTTTCTTTTTTTTTATTATTTTTATTTTTTTTTAGTTGTTGAAAAAAAATTTCTGTTTCCCTCTCCCCATTTCATCATTTTTCTTCCCCTCCTCCTACACATCACCCCCTACTCCCCTACCCCCTCACCCCCTACCCCTCTCCCCCCCCCCCCACTCCATTCCCCTCCCTCTCAAGAATGAAGAGCAGTCCATATTCCCTGCCCTACGGAAGTCCAAGGTCCTCCCACTTCTATCCATGGGTCCAGGAGGGTGAGCATCCAAACAGACTAGGCTCCTCACTAAGCCAGTTCATGCATTAGGATCGAAACCTATGCCATTATCCTTGAATGAGGTCTATTCTTATTCAAAGCATCCCAGTACCTTATGCAAATATAATAGCACAAATTTTGCAAAGATGCAACTCAAATTCTATAAAAAGATCTTATAGATTATAAAAAATCTTACATAAAAAGATGTTAAATATGATCACAATAAATATGTAGATAATTTTGAAGTAAAATGATTGGTAAAATTTGTCTTATATTTCCTTAGGCATTATTTGATGGTTTTTAATACTTTTTCAATTGCTATGTTTCTGATTTATTTGCAGAATCAAAATCCTTTGACCTTTCTCTGTTAGTCCTATTACTGGGTAAGGTGCATATTTGTGCTATTATAACTAACACCATTAAGTGAATTTTTATATTCTACCTGTTGTTATTACACAAAGATACATTTTACTATGTATTTATTATAAATCAAATTTGTCTTATTCCTTTCTCCATTCAAACAAGTTATTTTTAAGAATTCTAACTATTTCTCTCTACATGAAAGTAATATGATTTTAGATAATGCATTTTACTTTTTTGTTCTTCCTATGCTTGATATCCAGACATTTTTGTCATACTGTACTGGCTAAAATCTCTCAATAAATTCTGAATAAATGATGTGACATTTTTTTGGTCTGATCGAGTCTTCAAGTGTATTTTCACTATGTGCCATCTGTTCTGCCTCTAATTTGCTAAGAACATCAACAGTTAGAAAAACAACTACTCAATGATACTTAGAGAGGAAGACAAAGAAAGCCTTTATTAAGGACTGTCTTCTAGGTAAGAGGTTTCTGCAAAGGAGTTTGAAATAGAGTATAATTTGGGATGGAATTCCAAATACCATATTGGAAAGTAGGCAATTACAGTGAGCTATGTAGAGAATTGAAGACAGAAACACCAGGATTCTGAATAAACATGCCTAAAATAATTATTGTTGAAGACAGACCCAGTGATTGAGCATCACTGGAAGAGGAGAAAACGCCGGGCGGTGGTGCAGCACGCCTTTAATCCCAGCACCTGGGAGGCAGAGGCAGGCAGATTTCTGTGAGTTCAAGGCCAGCCTGGCTACAAGTGAGCGCAAAGTTCCAGAGACAGGAACCAAAAGCCACGGAGAAACCCTGTCTCAAAAAATTTAAAAAAAAAAAGAGTAGAGAAGAATGAGGATTCTGATCACGTATCAAGTGGAAGTTTCTAGCTACACTGGCATCAGAGTTCTCTTTATTAAAACTGTGCCTTGCGAGGAAGCGAATAGGGTGAGCATAGGAGAAGACTCAGACTATTTACTAAAGCTTGGCCAAGAAAAAAATTTGTTGCAATGTATATTATATTTAAATTAAGTGGTTTTTTTATATAAGTAAAGTAATTATAAGATGTTTCCACTGTATCTCATAATGTAGCAAGTCACATTAAAACACCTTTTAACATTAATATAAACTAATCTTCTTAGGCTAAACCCTACTTTGTCATAGAGGATCAAACTGTTACCACTTATGTGTTCTAAATTTATCTTGCAGTCATAACATGTACAACTTCTGCCTCTATGTTTCACTAACAAGACTGTCCAAGATTTGGAAAACTTGGAGCTTTCCTAGAAAAAAATACATATAAGGTCACAGCAAAGGAAGTATAGTTGCTATTAAGAAACCATGTCTTTTCACCAGAACAATACAGGAGATGCTTTTTAGCATCTCAGAAATTGATCATATTTCCCTTGCATTATGGAATTGAAGACTTATGTGTAAGAGGATAGTCCTTGAGTTCCCCTACTCTCTATAGGAGCCCCCAAGTTAGTCTCCCTGAATCTTCCATGAGTTCAGCTTCAGTATGGCACTCAGAGCTTGCAACAGCTGGAGAGAAACCCAGCAGATGGTCTTTGCATTATGTCTGTATGAGGCTAGGTGTGGGGGAATTCTGACTGCAAGAACTCTGTGGTCAAGTAGAGTCTTCCACCAATGCTTCAGAGCGAGTCTCAGAGGCCACCAATGCCAACATTGGAGTCCCTGTAAGTAGCTACTGAGATTGTGATGTATACATCTGTGAGAGTAACGTTCAATTGAGACACCCGGAAAGGCGGAAGCCAGGAGCATGAAACAACTACCCAAGAATCTGTGGTGATCTGAAAGAAAATGGTCCCCAAATGGGAGTGGCCCTATTAGGGAGATGTGGCATTACTGGAGTAGGTGTGACCTTGATAGAGGGAATGTATCACTGTAGAAGTGGGTTTTGAGATCTCATAAGTTCTCAAGCCACACCCAGGGTCACACACCACTTTCTGTTGCCCACAAGTCCACACTGCCATGCTTCTTGCCATGCTGATAATGGACTAAACCTCTAAAACTGTAAACCAGATCCAATTAAATGTTTTTTTATAAGAGTTTCTGTGCTTAACTCCAGAGAGACACATAGGCTAGAATCTCGCCCGGTATCACACCTTGGGGTGCTATACAGATTACTGTATGCCGGCTAGTCCAGGTGCAAGAGCTAGCCAATAAGAGGCTGGAAGAATGGGCCAGGCAGTGATTAAATGAATACAGTTTGTGTGTTGTTATTTTGGGGCTTAAGCCAAGCCATGTGGGCTGCCGGTGGGTCACAGCCGCGCTGCTCCCTATTTCAACAATGGTGTTTCCTCACAGCAATAGGAAACCCTAAGACAGAAGTCATAAAGCTGGTTGGAACCAAGAGAATAGCAATGTGAGCTAAAGTCACTGTAAGCATAGCAGTGGGGGCTGTACAAATCCTTAAGGGGCTGTACCCTACCTATTGAGTACACTGTGTATCAGACATGGCACTAAAGGATTCAAGTAGTATTTGGTCTTGTTTGTTTTAGGTCTTGCTTTGATCCAGTTCCTCTTTGCGGTTTTCCACTTCCTGTTTGAAGTGTTCCATTGTATTTTGGATATATGCGCCTTTTTAATGGAGATTTATCATTAAGAGCTGTCTTAAGTCTCAAACCTTGAGCTTGAACTTCTCAGCAGTATTTCAACAGTTAAACATTTAGGACCTCCTGGGAGGAGCTGATCCATGATCCTTTACAGGCACATGTAGAATGCTATTATTTGAATACATGTCCACTCTAGGCCATATGTTAAAGGGTCATTTGTCAGACTATGGAACTTTTGGAAGGTGCTAAAAATTCAGAAATGAACTCCAGCGAAAAGTTATTACTTCTCCAGGGGTTTCAAGAGGGTATACCTAGGACACGGTCCTTCTTTTCTTTCTGCTTTGTTCTCATAAGGTGAGAACTGGAATTATACCTAGTACTTCCATCACGATACACTGTCTCAATATACACCTGAAACAAACAGGACCATGCAAGCATTGACCTCCAACTGTGAGGTTAAATTTTCTACTTTTAACCTGATTTTCTTAGCAATACCATCCCTTTCATTTTGAAAAAAAAAAATCGATTTGAAGTTTCAGTAAGATCCTTCAGGCATAAAGTGACAGAGCATGTGTCCATTCAAGCCCAGAGTGAAGAATAAGAATGCCTAAAATGGCCCCATGGGCTCTTATGTTTAAATGCTTAGTCACCAGGAAGTGGAACTATTTGAAAGGACTACAAGGACTAGGAGGTGTGGCCTTTTGGAGGAAGTGTGTCGTGACTTTCAAGATTTCAAAAAGCCCATGCTAGGTAAAACTCGTGCCTGCTGCCCGAGTACCAGATGTAACTCTCAAATACTTCTCCAGCATCATGTCTCCCATGCCTGCTGTCATGCTTCCTACCTTGATGGTAATGGAAGCTGTGAGCAAGTCTCTCATTAAGTGCTTACTTTTATAAGAGTTGCCTTGGTCCTGGTGTCTATTCACAGCAATAGAACGGTGACTAAGACACCTGCCTTCTGTGGATGATCATTATGCATTTCTTTCTTTAATCGGTGCTTAGCCTAAGTAAGGGGGAAGCCTTATTATGTGCTACTATTAATCACCTTTATGTGGCAGATGGCTCTCACCCACTTAACAAATCTGCCTCTATAATAATTAGTGATAATTATGGCTGAAATTAATTTGGTGTCTTAGAGCCAAGCCACTCATACAAGATGAAATCATCCCTGTTTATATGATCAATGACGCTTTAAAGATTAGAGCAGATTTTTAGTCATTGTTCCAATAACTGTGGCCTCTTTTCTGTAACGGAAATAAAGTTCAGACAGTAATAGATTTATTGCACATAATTTTTAGGTCATCATAAATTCTACAATTTTAACTTAAGAATAAATTACAGATATTTTAGATACTGAGATCTAAAAGGCAGAATTAATATATTATTAATCTTTGATATATAATAAAGTTTGTATGAATATGATACATTAGGAAGAGAGATGGAGGCAGGTATAGCATACTAAGCAAGAAATATTTCTCAAACTGCATAAACCAGTAATGTCTTATTGACCACTTTAAAAATTGTTATCAGTGTTATGAATAATAAAGGGAGAATCCTATCCAGCTATCACATCAATGAACTACAACAATGACCAGCCTTTCAAGCTATGAGGGTAAACCAACAACTAACTAATTAGACCAGCCTTCTTCAATACAATGGACACATTCCAGGTACTATAAAATTAGACAACTTTTCATGTCTGGTAAGGTCAAGGAACCTAGAGGACAGCCCACTATCACCAATTTC
>CAWTZC010002028.1:0-15625 GCA_963919715.1 Microtus obscurus | reverse complement strand
ATTAATATGTGAATACTGTTAAGATCAATATTTGTGGTTGCCTGTCATGCTGGCTGTGTGTGTGTGTGTGTGTGTATGCATGCGCACATGCATGTGCATGCATCGTGTGGTGTGTGCATGTGTGTGTACTTCATTAAGAGGTACATTGAATCAGACACCACCCATGTGAAACATGCAAATGGTTTGTCAAATTTATTTTTATTTATTTTCCCATTAAATGAAATAAAAATAGTTTGATTAAGTCTATTTCCCATCCACTGCTCTACCTGCTAAACAGAAATTTCATCATCCTGTTGGGGAGTGAGGGAAGACATGGCTCCAGCATTTAAATGTTTTTTAAAAATAAAATAAAAAGAGCAGTTATGCCATGTTTACATATATCTACATATAATACTGGTAATTGCTATTTTTAGAATGAAACATATTTTCAATACTATTTTTCATATAGTTTATTTTATGTTTAGATAGACCTAAATTGTTCATTTTAACTGCAATAGAAGATGCAAATTATATTTTCAATATTTCATATCTTTAAAAATGTTTTTAGCTTTAGAAGTATTTATATATAATGATTTTCCTCTTATGCTTTTTATCTTCATCTTTTCTGGTCTTTTATTCAAATATATCAGACATACACAAAAAGAGATAGAGAGCAGACAGATAGAGTAACAGAGAGAAACAAAATACAAGAGAGCTTTATTTGGTGTTCTAAATTCTCCAGAAAGCTCTAGAACTCGCTTAGACTCAGTCTAACATAAAAAAAAAAGTTTGAACTTGAACTTTTCCTCTCCCTGGGTTATCTTAACTACAAATAACTGACAAGATGCTTGTAACTGCAACCGGTGTTTGAGATTTCTGACGTTAATCTTTCCAAAGTAGATACAAGGGCGGAAACTGAACCTACAGTTGAGTACAGGAGTCGTTGACTTCCCGTGGCAGTCTTGTTGGATAATGCTTTTCACACGTAATTTGGAAGGAAAATGAGAAAAGAGAAGTGAGTACATTCGCCTCCCCTCAGTGGCCAGACACTCAGAAAGGTTTGCTTCGTAGCTGTTGCTGCTACAAGTTGATGCTGCTGAACTTTGCCTGCCCTTAGTTCCTGTTTTTTCCATATCTGGACTAGCTGTATGTTTCTTTCTTATATTAATTCATTCACACACACACACACACACACACACACACATACACACACACACACATTCAATCTACAAAAGAAAATAAGCCAGAATATTTGTAGCTACATTAATGACTACATTATATTCCGCCCCACATGTTGTGGCAAATCTGTTAGTCCTTCTTCATTTAGTGCTTCCAACCAAATGTCAATCTGAATTACAAATGATTACGTATTGAAATAAATGGCACTATGCAAATTTTCTCTCATTCTCCTAAAATGTAGCAATTTGTTTTCCAATTGCCAACAGAGCGATGATTACATTTGTGTGACTCCTTCTGTAACATGGATTTATGCTGGTTATATATCAGCAGAGCTGAGCTGTGTGTTACCCCCTCAGGAAGCCAAAGCACTTTAAAGGATTATTAGTTCTCAGAGCTGACATCCTAGTGTGCAAAATGGCACAAGCAGGAAATACAAATAAGCACTGACTGGGAGATAAGAACATAAAGGATGAGGAAGGGGAATTGTGGCCCCAGAGGAGGAACAGGTGCTGAGATTAAACTGAGTCTCCTCGACATACAAGGGAGGAGGCACTATGAAACAGAATGGGAAGGGAGCAGCCTGTGAAGTTAATAACTCAGACTGTTTGCTGAAGAGCATCACACCTGTCACATTCTAGTAAATAAGTGAAAACAGTTCTGGTTCACTATACAGCCTTGTGAATATTAAAAATTCCTGCATTCATTGGTCCCCCCGTGTGTTGCAAGAAATCTTTCACAGAATTTTGAAAAAAAGAAGATAAAAAAGTACTGAAGATGTTTATATATCAAACAAAAAGGCACCAAACCCAATTTTCTTTATCCATAGATAGTATACATACATGCATAGCATACATCATGATGATTTAAAATAAGTGTGTTATAATAGGAAGGTAACTATTCCCCTGGTGGGAGTGAGCACCTTCACTTAGAAGGAAAATGGAGAACATGGCTTACTCTTGGCTCCCCTTTGTCACCTACTCATCCCTCAACTCACAACTCTCCTCTCCCCAATAGCAGAAAACCAGCCTACCTTAAGAACTGTTCGCCGCTTTGGCACTTGGGACTTTTTCCTAGACAATGGAGCAGAGCTACCCATGCTCAGGCTCAGCTCCTGAAAGCTAACCAGTGTTTTCAAAGGAGACGACATAGCCCTCCTTAGCAAGCATAAAGCCTTGTGGAACTGTGAGGTTTCCTAGTATTTCCTATCTGGCTCTTGCCATCTTGAATCCATTCCTGGGCAGCAGGAGAGCCAAGTATACCAAATATTATAGGCAATTTTCAAACCCCCTGGAGAACTTGAAAAAGATACCCAGATAGAGAGGATATTGAAACACAGCCATGATGACACTGATGGAGAGCAATGAAAAATTCGCTTCTTTATTTAGATCCAGGCACTACCATTAGAGTCCAAGAACAGAAACATTCTGAGCATGACCATGGTCAGACCTTCAATGGAAAGCTCCCAGAGTAGACATGTGTCGATAAATCAGTGTGATATGTCATGTGCTGTTTTTTCTATGAGCCTTAATCACATCAGCTCCATGTTGTGTACAGAGGTTTCAGAATGTGGGAGCAAAGTCAGACATGGTGGTGTATGTGGGCCTATACACTATGATAATGGATTTGAAGTTTTATAGTTTATGGACAAAGGGGAAATTTATCTCAGAACCTTGCTTTCAATATAACAAGAAGGTGTTGGCAGGGGAGAGAGGGCAGAGAAGGAGAGGAGGAAGAGGAGGTGGAAAGGAGGAGGACCACGCACAGTGGTTATATGCAGCATGACAGCTGCTCCCAGTGGATCCCCCAGGACAAGGCCATTAAGAAGTCCCTGTGTGAAACAGGTGGAAGCCATGGCCACTGGTGAGCATGTCTGGAAGCAAATGATTTTGACACTGTGCACTAAATATACACATGAAGATGAACTGCCACGTGAGCTCTATGATTCACAGCAAAATGTTCAGGGAATTTTGGTAAGCTTTCCAGAGAACAAAGCCACCAAGATTTGGTCTAACTTGCACACAGCAGTCAGTGATGTTGACAAACCCACAGATGCTCATGCAGGGACCTGAGTGCTTAAGCATCAGCAAAACACTAGTGTGTGTGTGTGTGTGTGTGTGTGTGTGTGTGTGTGTGGTGTGTGAAAATCACAGATAACATGCAGGCTGTGACTCCCCTTCTGACAATGGTTCAGGGATTGAACCTAGAGGGTCCAGGCTTAGCAATAAGTACCTTACTCACTGAGCTAACTTCTTGGGTCAATGAAGGATTATTTAATTGTCCTGTGTCTCTTTTAAATACTATGCCATGAGGCTTTGGCCTGTTTACAAGTACTGATGAGGAGTTCAGACTACAGTTACTGGTATGGGAATGGAAGAGTTGTAAGCGCTTGGAAGTCTGGGCAATGTGTTCCAGATCAAAGTGAGATCAGTTGAGAGAATGATGTAGGAAATCATTGAAAATAAGTTTTTCCTGGGGAAATAATAGTAGAACATCTACTGGGGTAAGGAAGTCTTGGGTAAATATCAGACCAAATATAATCCACGTGGGTAGAGATAAGAGTGTGACACACTCTATTGGCGCCTCATATACCACTTTACCGTTTTGAAATAGAAGTGGCCATCCTGCCATTAGACCAATGGTGTGACTTCACAAGAGAATCGGGGATTTGCTGTTAGACCGTATATCCTAGGAATGTCAGAATCTATGATCATGAAGTCTCACCAATATGATTGCCTAAACATGGGCAGAACAAGGAAAAAATCAATCTATATGCCAAAGAGGATGGAGGGAAAACTGCAAGGCTTCACCCCTACACAAAAGACCCACAGGTGAACCGAAGGAACGCTGAGAGTGGAAGAGAAATGAAGACTTCTTAGGGATGGGCACACCAATTGGTTATCCAGCACCAAATGGTTGGCCCTGAAAATATGCATACAAGCAACAATAACAGACTGATAGTAATAAAATGAAAATTAATGAAAGAAGAGTGTTGTACATTATATATGGTATGGTTTGGAGAGAGGAAAGGTAAGGCATAAATGATGTAGTTACATTTTAATCTCAAAAGTAAAAAGAAATAAATTAAAAATATTCACTAGGTCTTACTACTGAGAGTTTGTGTTGTCTCAGATGAGACCTGGATGTTAGCAAGGAGCTGTGTGCAGACTTTGAGGACCTCTACACATGGGACACATATATTTTGTATTCTGAATAGGTTATGAATCTTTGGGGTATTTCTGATATCTGAATTGTCTGTCAATGATTATAGCAAAGGATTAGACTAGTTAGATGAAGCAGGAAGGTAGGGAAGATGGGCTACGAAGGATGTAATGATCCTTCCCCTTTTCTCTCTGTATCTATCTCTCCTTCTCCTCCCACTCTCATGTTGTTTTAAAAGCTCATTATTTCTATTAACTTAGGTTCTCTTAAGATTGTAAAGTAAATAACATTGAAGTTTGTTGTCCCCATCCCACTCTGCTCTGGGATCGTGAGGCTTCTCCTGCTGCTGCCAACTCTACATGGACACCCAACCCACGTATTACCAAGCTGAATGAGATCCCCTGGTGGAGCAGATTACCTATAGTTATCTACTCTATAAAGGATTCAAGGAGAAGAGACCTATCTAATATTCACACTGGATGACATATTTGAACACCCTCCCTGACAATAAAAATCCCCATGTAGTGTACCCTAACAGTCCAGTGAAGGACAAGTACACTCCTTTTACTTGTCTCATGATGACGTCCATCTTCATTGACTGTAATTGAGACTCACATGGTCCATGTTTGAACAGTCATGCAAAATATCAAATTATTTAAGTGGTACTGTTAATGTCCTGAATGTTTTCACCCTGACATATCCTCCTGTGTTATACTTCTTACATGAACTGAATGGGAGCAGCCACCAGGGATACCTAAGAGCAAATGCCTTATAATTTATAGGGTGCAATGTACTTCTTTGTTTCTAGAAGGAATAGTAATGCACATAGTTTGACACATAGAAATCACTTCACCACACCACATGTTTTGAGTACAGAATAAATGAAGAAATAAAACTAACGCTGATTTAGAAGTTTATTTTTCATCGACTAGCTTTCATAGTGCCAGAAGACACTCTGGTTGGGGCTGCTGAAAGGGAATTCTCCCCACAGTCCTGTTGTTTCCTGGAGAACTCTATCTTATAATTCCTTCCGTATTTGTTGTCAACACGGCTGGGATTCATTGCTTGTGATATCTCCCTTCACTATGGATCCTCTCCTAAGTCATTACCTGAATACAACCCAACTGTCAATGTGTGTTATCAGAAGACAAGCCCCCAAATTATTATTATCCTTACATTCTTTAAGTGAACCCACTGGCAATTTTTTCCTTCTTTCTCCAGAAGTACAATGTCTCTTTGTTTATTTTTGTGACTGTAGATACTCATTCCAAGGTAGCTGGCACCCTGACCCCTGCCATCAGTGTACCATGTATCCACAGGGATAGGAAGCATCTTATCTCGCCTAGTTTGACTGCTGGTTCAATTGCTGGTGGAGACATAATAGCTTTAAAAGGTTACCAGTCTGATTACTGTCTGCATGATATTGCTGGTAGAGGTTATGAAACAACATAGTTCACAGCTGTAATATACATGCTGATTTTGTAGTTTATCACTTGTCTTTCCTATGGAAGCATCTTGCCCAGAAGATACTGCACCAACTCAGCTGGATAAGCTGCTTTTATGCTACTAATATGAAGCCTGTGATGGACATTTTAGATACCACTAGTGATTGCCATTCTTGTGTTGCAAACAAAACTTGTGATGTTTGCTGTGAATGGGACTCAAACCCTACTGTATTGTTTGCTCAGCTTGTTTCAACCACAGCCACAGTTGTAGCTGTCTTGGGATTCATGACTTTTAACACCAATGGCACTGGGTATTGGAGAATGTGCTTACATAGTTTTATGTCAACTTGACATAAGCTGGGACTATCTAAAAGTGAGAAAACCCTCAACTAGGAAAAATGCCTCCATAAAATCAAGTTGTAGGTACAGGCCAGTACATTTTCCTAATTTGTGATTGGTGGTAGAGGGTCTATCCCACTGTGAGTGATGCCTCCCTGAGCCAATGGTCATAGGAAGAAAATAGGCTGAGCAAGCCATAAGAAGTAAGTCAGTAAACAGCGCTCTTCCATGGCCTCTGCATTGGCCTCAAGCCAGGTTCTGCTCTTTTTGAATTCCTGTACTGACTTCCTGCAATAATGAACAGTAATATGGAAGCATGGAGCCAAATAAACCCTTTCCTCCCAAATTTCGGTCATGGCGTTTCATCGCAGCAATGCCGAAATCCTCAGACAGACAATAGAGCTGCTTAGCCTTTACACACAAGAGTCTTAGTTTACAAAAAGCACCTCTTGAGCTTTTCCATTCCAGTCCGTGTTTACCACTTGTATCAAGTTCCGTAAAAAATGAGTAATTGTTATGGCGGGTGAAAATGTTCCAGTACCACAGAGTGCCTGGAATGTGTTAACTGTTGTGTACCTTACAGGCTTAAGGCTGTTACAACACTTCCACAAACCCTGTCAGACATATCATACATGTCACAGCTACTCCATAATACTTCCAAGGGTTTTACAACTTCAATGGATTGTTTTCTCAGCCTTCGTGGGTTGTTTTCATTCCCCTATAGGTGAACTTAAGTATCGTTCTATTGTATTCTAAATCCATAACATACTCAGAAATCAGCATTATTTCAGCTTCATAATGCAGCCTTTCACAGAGGCAGGGAAACAAGGCAAGGTACCAGACTACAATCCCATGAAGAGAGAAAATAGGGAAAGACAACTTTGAAGAACTGACCTGAAAGTGAAGTGACTGTCTTTTTCAAGGGAATCGGTCTTGAGATTCTTGGAAGCCAGAGGATTAATAAAGAAGATATTAACAATGTCAAACATGGTATGAAAAAGATCCAGTCCAATGTATTAACTGTTTCATGATAAAAGTAATATTAAACACAGCAGTATTTAGACTGTAACCTGACCTTAGGAAACAGCTACTGACTTAATAGACATGGTGTCTCCCACTGCCTTCAGGTGCCTTATTTAAAATGCACAAAAAATTAAATGCAAGAGAAGGAAGAAAAGAGTAAACACCTCCTACTCAGTTTACAGCTATGACCAGCACAGGAGCCCACAACAGATTGAGACACCCCTCAAGTCCGAAGGTAAGGGGGTTTCCTTGTACGAATGTACAGAATTATTTATACATTTAGGAATGCATAAGCTCAACATGAAGGAGGACTGAAGAGAGGGACTGTGCAGGTTGAGATTACTTCATGCTTTTGCAAAGATCCGTGGATCAGTTCTGTACTCACCACTCAAGCACAACCATCTCTACTTTCAGGCATCGAAAACCTTCTGCCTCCCTAGGCCCCAGCATTCACATGGAGCACATATATTCATGTAGCAAAACACATATAATAAAAGGAAATATTTTATCTATATAAAGGAATGATAAAAATAGGATGAGTATGTGAATTATGCTTTTGTGGCATTTTAATGTACCAGGGAGCAGTAATTTGTGATGGGTAATTTTGAAGATGGGTGTTCACTATATACCTTTTGCAGAGAATACTATTTAGCCTAGAACACGTAAATTAAACGACTGTAGTGTAATATAACCAATACATAAAAATCTTTACTGCTTATGAAGATTGCCTCTTTATGAGGAAGAGTAAAGGAAGCTAACTTTGTTGTTGCTGTTCAATGTCTGATGAGAGATTTCAATTCTATTCCTTGCTAAGATTACACCTAGTCCCATCCAAGGCATGCTACTATAGCCTGCACATATTACACACAGGTTCTAAAGGGAAAATGTATGAAGAGAATCATTGTATTTCAGAACTTTAAACAGCTTTGACACTAGGGAAGTCATGTCATTTTTTTTAACCCCTATAAACAATACCATTATTTTCTTGAATTTAAAAAATATGAAAGCATTAATCAGTCTTCCAAGCATATGTATTTTACCTTGGAAAAATTTAAAAGAGTAAGGCTAAACTGCCACCCGAACACAACTGTGAGCTCAGCAAAAAAACACGTAACAAGTGAGTGTAAGATCAAAGAACACTTTTTCAAGAATGTCTCAAGAGTCCATATTGAAAGTCTCATTCAATGATTTTAGAAAATAAACTGTCACTTTTTATACATATCTGTAAATGAAAGATTTCTTGTTCATTTCCTGACTGCTCAGACACGAATAATAACACAGAAACTATATTAATTACAAGACTATATGCTCAATAGCTCAAGCATATTTTTGGATAACTCTTATATCTTAAATTAATCCACTTCTATCTGTGTATTACCACAAGGTTGTGTCCTATTGGTAAGGTTCTGGCAGGGGTCTTTCTCCTTCAGCAGCTATACGGCATCTCCTTGACTTTGCCTACTCTCTCTTTATATCTCTTCTAGCCTGGCTATATTCTGCCCTGCCATAGGCCAAATCAACTTCTTTATTAACCAATGGTAGTAAAACATATTCACAGCATACATAGGGGAATCCCATATCACATACCCTCACACAAAGAGCTACTTCCTAATGTCCTAATGTCCTAATGTTAATAACAATTTTTGCTTCTTTCATAGTTCCATTTCATTTTCCCTAGCTTTGGGATAATTAGCTAATAATAAAGACTAAGTATGTGAGGTAGAGACTCACATATTCATTCATCCCTACATATACATGCTTATGAATGTACACATGTGTACATATACCTATACATACATAAACAGAGAGAGAGAGAGATGAGAGCACAAGAGGATGGGGTGCTTAGGAGATTTCTGTAAAGAGTAAAAGATGAGGGCCTTAATTCAGATCTTAGGATCCATGTAAAAACCTGGGCACATCAGGTTATCCTCAGTGTTATGGACAAGGATAACAGGATTGCAAGAGTGTAAGCTACTAGCTAATCTACCTGAATAGTGAGATTCAGGATCACTGGGAAACCATCCTAAGCAAAATAAGTTAGAGACAACTGAGGAATGTTTGATGTCATTCTTCAGTCTCCATGTGCACATATGTGAAGAGTTCACATATGTCCATTTGTATATGTGCCATACAACATTACACCACATGAGAAAAGACTAGATGATTATATTACTAATTTAGTGTATGTATGGCACTTGTGTGTCTTTCTCCATTTTGAGGAGGTAGCCATAAGAAAGTTGTTCAAATAGTCATTGGTATGGTTTTCTTTGCATTAAGGCAACCCCTGCTACCAAGACCTTCCATCAAGACACCTCTGGTTCTGCTGGCAGAACTCTGGGAGACTGTTCTGTGGGATCCACTCTGCAAGGGACAGCCTTTGCTTGTTCTACAGAAACACCTGTAACTACCCTGGGGTGTGACTTTGGTAACTCTAGTAATTATTGACAAGGAAGTTCCTATTCCAGAATCTCCTCTTTTCTTCAATATTCCCTGAGCCATGAGATGCAGTAGTTGTAATCGAGTCTGGGCCTCATGATCCCCACAATCAGGATCTGTGGATCTCCGCATCTCCAGTCCTGGTTTTCTGTTTTGCACTAAAGAGGAAGCTTCTTTGATGGTACATTTACACAATTGAGTACTACACAGCAGGAAAAGATAATGACATCTTGAAATTTGTAAGCAAATGGATGGATCTAGAAAATATCATACTTAGTGAGGTATCCCAGACCCAGAAAGACAAATATCATATATATACTCACTCATAAGTGGTTTTTTGACATGTATTTCTCTTTCCCTCCCTGCCTTCTTTCTCCCAGAATTCGTTTAGTTTTCCCCACCTATCTAAGTTCTGCCCTATCAACAGGCTAAGGCAGTTTCTTTATTCATCAATGGTATTTACAGTAACAGAGGGGAATCCTCACATCAATTTTCTTACAAACTTAAAGGTGAGTATGGTAAAAGGGGGCAACAGAGAGGCTGACTTCATTAAGACAGGGTTCATCATCAACAGATCAAATGTGTGTGCTTCTTCTGAGTTTGTATCAGCTTTAACCCTCTAAAATGTCTTTGTCAGGAAAACTGCTAGAGACCTAGTGAAAGTAAGTAAAGCAAGGCCATGGAATAGTTTACGATAATGAATAAACATGCTGGAAAGGAGCAGTCCATCACAGTCATAGAGAAATATTGAAGGTGATGGAGCACACCACAGAAAGAGACCACTGCAAACTGTAAGCTGTGCTGGAAGTGGCATGTCAGTTCTCAGTAAGAACAGTAAACTATGAACATCTTTGTCCCTTATCTTTCTTATTTTCCCGACTCTGTCTAAATTAAGGGAGAAATGTCATCTCACTCTGGTTTTTGGGTGGTCTCTCAGGGAAGGAGAATAGAAACAAACATTAATAAAAATCAATCCATCAATCAATTGCTATGTTTGTGTGTTTGTACATAAAACTGACTACATCTCCTATATTTGTCAGCCATACACTGTGAAAACTCATATTTAATAGTGACAGTATCCACCATTTGTACCTTAATATTTCTTTTTATATTTTTTTCAGATCATGAAAGACGTGTGTTTTCTATCCTTTCAGTTTAGCAGGCCACTTATGGTCAGTGACATGTAATGCAAAGGAAATGTACCACATCCAGGCTGTCACCATGAGACATCTACGGACAGCCCTTCATTCCTCCCTGCTAGCAAAGTAAGGTTTGTGTCCAGGAAGGCAAAGACTCAGGGCGCAAAAGTGTGGGCTTTGATTGCTTAGTTACAGCTGTAAGGATTTGCCCTGCCTTAGGAGAATACAAGGAGTCGGGGTCAACTAGAAAAGCAAAGAAAGGGGTTCTTACCACACTTGCTAACCTGCTTTTAACGTTACTGCTTTGAATACAAGTAATGCGCGAAAATAACTTGAGAAAGGTTTTGTTCAGACCCATGAGCAGTTTGATGGTTTCCTCAATCATGTGACAAAGGGCATGAGAAGCGAGAGATTTCTGAACTCACAACTCCCTCGTAATTTCCAGCTATAGGGCATCCCAACACCTTCTTCACCCTACACACATAAACACATGCTCACAAAGACCACGCTCACCTCTCAAAAGACATTTTACACTCGCACTCACACACACCATACATATAATTTTTTAAAATGAAATAAATACTGTTTTTAAACTCTAAAGGTTGGTATGGTGGAAAGTGCATCAAAGAACATAAGCTTTAGTTTGGGAATATAATTCATTGTATCAACAAAGTCAAATGTGCGTGTTTCTTGTAACTTGCGGTAGAAATGAGTTCTTATTAGGCTTTCTACACAAAACATAGTAGCAAAGAAGAGCCAGATAAAAAAATAATCACTGGGAGGACACTTACTGCAGCCAAGCCCCACTGCCCCCTGTTCACCACCTCCCAGCAATACAGGTAAACTGAACCCATCTGCAGACTAATGTGTTCTTCAGGGTCAGAGCTGCTGATGATCTACTCATGTTTTAAAAACACTCTCAGACAAGCCAGAGTTAGTGTGACCCAGATCTTAGTATACATTTCTCAATCCAATCAAAGTATCTATGAGTATTCCCACTCATCACACTACCACAAGTTTAATACATGAGAGAACAATTGGCCAGGTAATATTTGAAGCTTTGATTAGCACTAAGGAGTGAATATATTAATTATTGAGCTGAAAATTATCTGAAGGCTTAGAGCCTAGAGGACCTCTATTATCTACGTGAGAGACTGATTTGGAAATTTTAGCAAAGCTAAATAATTAACTTGCTTCACTTGAAAATGATTTCTGTAGCAATTGAGCGAAAAATTTTCCTGCCTTATCAACTCAACCACAGAACCTGTTCCTTTACACTGCTCATGGGAAGCTTCTGAAAATGCTCACTAGCCTAGGCAACCAACTTGGAAAAGATTGCTCAAGCAATGAAAGGGTTTGTATTGCCTTCCCCTATCCCAAAGAAACCCATCGCCTCTCGTACAGAGCTGGAGAAGGTTAACACAGGAAGTAGAGAACACACCATCTTCCAGTAGTTAAAACTCTACGTCTCCACACAAAGCAGGCGTTAACCTTTAAATTATCTGTTAATACTATTAACTCATTAAGAAACTCATTTTTTATTGTCTTGTGCCGCTATTGGTTAAGGGCCTCTTATGATGGTGCACAGAGCGCTGCTAATGTGCTGCAGACAAACACAAATTTGCTTTGTGAGTGGCTTGGGGAATCCTCGCCTCCGCATCAATAGGGGGTGCAGAAATTCACGCAAGACATTCCCCCCTCCTTTCTTCTGTGAAAAGCCAAAATTCTCCCTCCCCTTTTCAATCTTGTCTGTCTCTTCACTTCTTTGATCAATATATATATATACCAAAGGACAGAGTGAAACTTCTGAGATGGGGCCTGGTTGGACATTCTGCCAATGCTATCCTTATTCCATATAAATAGGTCCTGGATAATGAATTAGATGGTGAGAGAGCAGAACTCAATCCCTCTTGGTTTGATGTCCAGACACCATCCAGAGACAGAGCTTCCAAGCAGACTTTCAACAGATCAACAACCTTAAAGAAAAGACTAGATATAAGACCAGATTCCACAGCCCAGATCAACATACTGACCCATGAATTATGAGCTACATAATAGATATTATCTAATTAACTTTTTATGGCAGTTAGTTAAATGGAAAAACTAATTAATAAGATAATGATGAAATAAACACTTGAAATATTATTTCTAAATTATCTAATGATATTTCTGATGAGATAGAAAAAGCCATTTCTAGAAGAGCAGATGCCAGTATGACAATCTGTGTTTGACTTGGCAATGCTTGGAATTTTCTAACTACATATTTTTGACTCTTCTGCTGACTATTTTGAACAACCACTTTCACACACACACACACACACAAATCCACATATGCCCACATGCACACACACACATATACATGCCTGAACACATTTACATATGCCATACACACAATCACACAAGCATACACATACAAAATAGTACAAACACACACATACACATACATGGAAAGAGACTACTTAGCTGATAGAAATGTACTTTCTGACAATTCGGGAAGTTAGGAGGAAGGGAATAAGATCTGAGAGACCCCGACCAACTCAGCTCCAGATACCCAGGATCTCTTTACAACATGCACATAGCTGTCCCCCTCACTTTTTGTTACAAAACAGAGAGAAACAGAGAGACAAGATACAAGAGAGATAGAGAGAGAAAAAACAAAAACAGAGAGACAGAGAGAAACAGAGACAGAGGCAGAGAGACAGAGAAAGAAAGAACCCAGCAGATGGTGCTTCTTTTAATAAAACGTCAGCTCGAGTCGGGCTTCACCCTCACTTCCTTCACAGACCCAGTTACATAAATAATAATCTGAACACTTTAGCTCCAATAAATGAACTTGAGAGAGACATAGATGCTGCCATAATGATACTAAACACCAACACCACTGTTGAATGAACGTAAAAAATTTCACTTGTTATCACAAGATTGAGGACACTTTCTCATCTCTATTGTCCTTTCCTGTGGATACTTTTGATGAATCAGCACCTTGTGAATTAAAAAACACAACACTTGAAAAAGTAATTTGAACTTTTGTAGTGATTTTTAGAAATGAATGAAATGTTTAAACAAAAAGAATATTTCATGTTTTACCTTTGGAAAAGTAATTTTTTGAAGCTTATACAAACATGTCTTACTTACAGTTATACTATATCCTGTTTTCTCCAAGTATTTTAATAATAAAATGTCAATGTGTGGTATTTTGAACAATAAAATAAAAAGCATTGTGTGAAATAAAAGCAAAGATTTTTCAATGTCTGTGAGATATTTGCAAGCAGAAGGTCAACCAATGCACATAAAATTTACACGCCTCACCAGGTAAATGCTAATAAATTATTGGTGCTATTGTATTTTGTATTTGAAGAGCATTAAATTATCTCAAGGAATGCTGAATTGCATTGTATAAAGTGACTGTACCCCAACCATTAAAGAATGACATATATTTAATTTATTAACTGTCACTAGACAGACAGCTAGTGCATTCCATTTCTTGCAGGAATAAATATATATTATTCTCTAGCCTGGACATCTGAAAGCCATTTTCTTATTTTTACTTTTTATATATTTGATGATTTTGCCTCTACATTTAGGCCTTTGCGTATGTGTAAAGTAAGGTAAGGCTTTCTGGTTTGCTTTCTATAAATTTGTATATGGGAACAGTATTCAGAAATGTGGACCTGTGACCATCCCCTAATATTCCATGCCACCTTTTTATATACAGTCATATTTTTATATTTTCTTTACATACAGTCATTTTTAAATAATAGGTCTCTGTTCTGAAAATGTTTTGCCCAATATCCCATGATTATGTGGCCCTTGTGAGTAAAGTATAACTGTAGAAATGAGCAGCAAAGGTTAAACCTCTAATAAAGCCTCTGAGAACACCAGATGTAGTAAACATGAGAGTGCTCAAGGTTGCTGCTGTCATGACCTAGTAGCATTTTGCTGTATGGCAAACATTCCTAGTAACTAGCCAAGGATTATATAGTCAAAGATAATAATATATTAGTCACCATTACTACCATTATCAAGCTTTCACACTGTACATAATTATATATTTTCATGTAGTCTCATACAACTGGCATTGCTGAATGTTTCTACATGCTGGTTGCAATTTGAATTTGGAAATGTCTCCTTTAGGCTCATGTGTTCGAACCTCTTGGCTCCAGAGGACGGTGGTGCTGTTTCACATGTAGCTTTTAGAGGTAGGACTCGTAAGGAGGTATACCACTATGTGTACTTTGGGGCTTTAATTTTGGCAGGCTCCACTTACTGTTTGCTCTCTGCTTACTGGATTGGCTGGCTAGCCTCATGCTCCTGCAGTGAAGGATTGTAATCTGAAACTTTAAACCAAAATTAACTCTACTTTGTCTAAGCAGCCGTTGGGCTGTTTTATCACAGCAATAGAAAGGAAACTAATAAAATAATCATATCCACAAACCAATCACATATGCTTTGATGTTATGATGGCTCTGGTGTTGCCAGGTGTTAGGGCAAGGATCTTAAGTCTGTTGCAAAGACCCATATGTTATAAGCTTAGTCCTCAGTCTGGAGGTACTGTTGGAAATAACGGAGCCTCTCCACAATGTGGGCCCAGAAGGAAGTTAGGTCATTGGGGACATACTCTTGAATGGGACCTGGGGTTCTAGCTCTTTCCTTCTCATGGATTGTTTTCTGGTCTGGATAACATACCTTGACATCATATCTTGCAACACTACAATGACTCACTGTGCTATCACAGGCCCAGAGGAATAACAGGGATGAGTCAACATGAATTGAAACCATGACCCCAAACAGAGCTTTCTTTCTTCTAAATTAATTATTCTATGTAGTTTGTCATGGTGATAGAAAGCTGGCAAGCATGCTAGGTAGATTTTTTTTAACTCCATATTGAATCAAATGGGACCACAGTTTATTTGTGGACCATTATCA
>CAWTZC010002027.1:0-18689 GCA_963919715.1 Microtus obscurus | reverse complement strand
AACTTCAATTTGCAAAATAAAAAGAAGCTGGTTGCAGTGGTTAGTTCCTGCGATCCAAAAATTTAGGAAGCAGAGGCAAGAGAATTTCCAAGTTAAGGCCAGTCTGGCTACTTAATAAAACTCTACAATCCTTCCTGCAAGAAAAAATAAGCAGGTAAAATTAACTTTATAAATACTGTATTGAACCTAATGGAATGCAAACATTAGTAAATAATACAAAGTGTTAATCAGATATCTTAACTTTATATTTATATTTGTTGGGTCTCCTTAATTTTTATATTTATATTTGTTGGGTTTCCTTTACAATATCTCAGTTCAGTGAAGTCACTAGATCTAGTGATTTTTTTTTTATTTTTCTCTTTCTTTTTTTGTGGGGTGGGGGGAGGATGGGAGTGAAGTGGAGCCTTATGTAACCCAGGCTATCCTTGAATTTACTATATAGCCAAGATGACCTTGAATTTCTGATCCTCCTGCCACCTCCTCCTGAGTGCTAAGATTGCTAGTGTTCACCACCACTCTGTTTCTGCCCCATTTCAGATGCTCAGTAGCCATATGTATTTAATACCACACGTCTAGAAAGTACTGGAATGTTTTAAACTGGTGAAACCAAATAAACTTGAATAGCCAAGTTGATTATCTTTCTCTTATGAACAAAGGTTAAGGCAAAACCTGAAGAAACAGGGATTTAAAAAAATAGTACATGCCTATAACCCTAGCACTCCAGAGGCTGACTGTGAGTTCAGTCAGCTTTGCCACATAGCAAAAATATGTACAATTTTAAAAAACTAAGCCAAAAATAAAATAAAGCCATGGGTTGTTATTTTACTTAGAGGACTCTCCTAAATTGTCACAGAAAATGCCAGTTAGCCATTCACACATGTACCAAGGGTCTTCCTTGTCATAGGCTTTGTAATGGGCCCTTCAAATCCAAAGGTAATTAAGATTTGAGCTGCTTATGATGCTGAGGAAACAAAAATAGAAACAAAGTGAAGAGATTGCAAGCTCTCGTGTGTGTGATTCCAGGTAAGGGACCAGGAAATGGTAGCAAAATGTGCTATCTTATGAAAGAAGAGTTGACTAGGACAAAACTCCATTTTTAAAAATTGTGAAGAAGCCACTTGACAGAATTTCCAATTCTCCCACGGTCAGCACTTCTTGAAGTCAAAATATATTCTCAAAGTTACAGCTTCTTAAAACTCGCACGTTGTTTAGCAGCTATGCCATTCTCGGAGTCTGGCAGAGGAGCCCTTCATAAGAGGCCAATGGAAACCCCACTGTGTGCTTACCTGCTTGATTCCACATGGCTCTTCACTCTCCCGCAGATGTAAAACTCCCAGCCTTGCCAAATGCTTTGAATTATGTGATAATTATCTTGTGAGCCCACTACCCATTTCTGACAGACACTAATTTCTCTAGACCTTCCTTTCCCCCCCTTAACTTCAGCTCCACGAAAGCTAGAACTATCTTCATCAGCACCTAATCTAGGGTTCAGTATACACCAGTTCACTGCGTGGGCGAGTCACTGAGAAAGTGCCAACAAGCACCGGGGTGCCCACCGACTGGAGAGGGCCACCTGGGAAAGCCTGGGAACATGGTGCCTACAGCACTAACTGTTTTTCACGTGGGAGAGTAGAACAACTGTACTGAGATGTGAACATCAGAAAACATTCTCTTCTGCAGCACGCAGCCAATGACGAGGACTGTAGGTGGGGACAAGAGATGAGGGAATGGTAAGCTAGGGTCAGATGGCAGAAAGTACCACAAGGGTTTCATGAAGTATTTGCAGAATCTGACCATCTTATACACCTGCTGATAGCACTACTGTGTGACAAAATCCCCTCCATGCTAAGGCAGACTCCTTCGTCATCTTGACTTGGATTTCCAGAGCTTTCCACAGGCAATCAGCTATCAGTCGTGCAAATGAGGGTGAATGTCTGCACACACTCCTTTAGAGCCTCCAGTACCTGCTGTTGAGCTTCCTCCATCTCTCTCAACATTTTTTCCTCCCAACCAAAGTGACTGAGTGAGCAATATAATCAGTGAATAAAATGAGAATGTGCTGGCTTACATTTCCCCAAAAAATAATAGAACGAGATTTCTTTTTAATGAGGTCTGGCAATGTTTTGTGCACCGTTCTCATCCAGCATCCTTCAAGGGCTCCCTATCTGCTGAAATAGCATCAAGCGTACCTTTCGACTGGTGATAGCAGCGTATGACACTGAGGAATGCATCGCTGAATGTCTCGCTATTAAGAAGTGGATTGCTCCTGCCTAATGTGGTGCTTTATAAATTCTATGTTCATACAGCAGGAGCAAGCCTAGAGAGTGGCCATAAACAAAATATAAATTAATTAATAAGAAGAGGGAGGATAGTTTATGAAGCTTATAAAAGCTTATTCCAGCATTTGAGTAATTGGAAATTTGATTATGGCCAAAACAATTTAAGTTCATTTGAAAACAGAGGAGGCTTTGATAATGAAACGAATGTTAGTGTCAGAGAAGCAGGGATTTCCACACCAGCTGCTTTTCTTCTTAGGGAGTGACTTAACTGTCTGATTCCTCTGGACTGCATCTGGAAAACACAATGCAGACAGCAGCCCGAACTCTGAGAGTTGTGCGATCATTAGTTGGCATGTGAAAAAAGGGTCTCACACATGGGGCGAGCTCAACAAATGGCAGCCATTGTTTTATCATTCGTTCCTAAAATAGTTATCAGCGATCTGTTACATGATTTATTCTAGAAACTGAGTAATTTAACAAATACTTCCCATCAGAGCCTCTTACAGCTCAGTCTTTGAATACATGAGGAAGACATAATTCTTTGTTGTTGAGGGCTGTGATAGCTAATCTTGGTTGTCAGCTTGGCACTCTTGGGAAGAGGGAACATGCTTTGATGAATTGCCTTAATCAGATTAGCAAGTGGGCTTGTCCATGAAGGATTTTCTTGATCGCTGAGTGATGTTGAAGGGCCGAGTCCACTGCGGACAGTACCGTCACTAGGCAAATAGGCTCAGGCTATGTAAGAAAGGTAACAAATGTGAGCCCGGGAGAAACCCAGTAAGCAGCGTACCTCCATGGTCTGTGCTTGAAGCTCCTGCCTCTGAGTCCCTGCTGTCTCCCGGATGATGGGCTGTAATCTGAACTACACCGTTACTTTCCAAGCTGCTTTTACTCATACTGTTTATCATAGCTACCGAAAATAAGCTTGAACAGGAACTACCTTTTCAATCGTATGGTATTTAACTACATATACAGCCTCTGCCCACAATATGTCATAACACATCCCAGTGGTAACCAATATCTTCAGATATTGCTTAAATGTTTCTAAGAGGCCTATTGTCTCTGGTTGAGAACCTCTGGCAGAGGCTGACAGCAGAGGTACACCAGTCCTCAATAAGTTGTAAACAGGTATCTCTAACTCACATCCCCTAGTCTGGGTATACAGCCTCGAATTGCCAGCCTCGTTTGCATCTTACCTCCTCTGTGTTCCAACCACTTTTATTCTTTTCTTTAAAAATTATTACATTTTATTCTCTCTCTCTCTCTCTCTCTCTCTCTCTCTCTCTCTCTCTCTCTCTCTCTCTCTCTCTCGCCATAAGGCTTGGTGGTAGGTGCCTTTATCCACCAAGCATCTTGCTGGCCTCAGTAGCTCCTAGTTAATTCAGATTTGTCCCCTGTCTCTGACCAGAACCGTAATACAACTTGGACTTCCTCAAAATTTCTACTCTATCTCTACAGCTATTAATTATGTGCCTGGGAAAGCAGGTTAATCTCCCCAAGCCAACCTCTAGTTGCTTCTGGGCAGTGAATTGTATTTTTCTGTTGTTGCTGTTTTGTTGTACTGGGGTTGTTTTTCTCTTTCTTTCTCCCTTTTTGTCTTTTAGGGTTTTTGAGATAGTGTCTACTACATAACATAGCTCAGGCTAGCCTGGATCTCAGCATTTCCTAAGTAACAGCCATGAACCACTATACCTGGCTAGTATGCTAGCCAGATTTTTCATATCTATGACAAAATTCCTGATGTAAGCAAGTTTGAAGAATAAATATTTATTGTGTATCATGGTTTTCATGTTTCCAGTCCCCAATTCTTTGATCCATTGCCTCTGGGCCAGAAGGCAGAACAACATGGTAGTAGGAGTGTGTGGAACGGCTCATGACAGGGAACAGGAAGCAAAGAGAGAGAATAGGAGTGGAGCCATTACAGCTTTAGAATGGTTGGTCCTAGTGACCCATATCCTCCTGTCAGGGTCACCTCCTTAAAGTTCCCCCTCTTTCTAAAATACCACCAACATGTGAGCTCTGTCAGACATTCCCACTCAAACTGTATCTGTAATTTTGCTGGCATTGACAGAGTGGCCATTTCACCTGATTTTGAGAACCATTGGCCTAGCCTAATGGTAGAGGCACCTTGGTCTTCACAAATAGATTGGCAAACACTGGCCCCTCTGACTCCACATCCTCTGGTTTGGTGGATACAGCGCCTCGCTACTATGATGTCATCCATGTCTCACCACCTCCAATCCTAGAAGCTTCGTTCTAACTCAGGCACCTGCTGCCTCTCACCAGAGTGGGGAACAACTAGCAATTTAACATGTTAGGCCTGAAAGTCTTGGGGGGCCCAGGTGAACAAGCGTGGGTGGTCACCCTTAGAAATTAAGCCTGATTGATTTTCAGAAGCCTCTTCTATGGAACTACAAAAAATAGATTCTCAGACATGAATCTTGGAACTCAATGAGAGAGAACAGAAGACCTGGATACAAGGTCATACACGTAAAACCTGAGTTTTGGCAAAGACACCCAAAACACACACACACACACACACACACACAAAAGTGGCATTTTCAACAAATGATGCTGGGAAAACTAGATGTTTACATGTAGAAGAATAAAAATAGTATTTCTTTCACTCTGCATTAAAATACATTCAAAATGGATCAAGTGCCCCAGCAAAATGCCTGAAGATGCTAGAGGAGATCACTTAAAATACTTTTAAGTTCTAGGCACAGGGAACAGTGTTCTAAATAGGACATAAGTCCACAAAAGAAATTGTCGATCAAATGAAGAGCATCCTGCATAAGGGGAGAAAGTCTTCAGCAGCTACACACATATCCAACTGATGAGAATCAGTATCGATCATACACAAAGAACTCAAGACACTAAACATCAAGAAAACACGATTCCTAAAAAATTAGCTGTGTGAGGAGGAGGGCTGGATGGGGGGAATGGAGGAAGAACCTGGGAGGAGAGGAGGGAGGGGAATCTTTGGTTGCAATGTAGAAACAAAAACAAAAGCAAACAAAAACCAAGAAAATGGGCTGTATACCCAAACTAAAAATTCTCAAAAGAAGAAATCCAAATGACTGATAAAAACAGTGTTCAACATCATTATAAAACATCAAAATGCAAATTAAAATTACTTTGGGAAATTTTATATTCCTCCCATAACAATAACTGCCATCAAGAAACAAGTAACGCTGGTAGAGACGGCTGCAGCGATAGGCAGCCTAACCAACTCCGCTGTCATATGGACCCAGACCCCTTACTTCGAGGAGGTCAACCCTCGACACCTACTCCATTTACAAGCTGTGGACTGAGAGGAAAAGCCGGTGCTGCAGAACCATGGGGAGCATGTCACCGCCAACAAAGATGAAAACTTGAAGCATGGTTGTAATGGATGAAGTTTCCGTGATTGTCTGGTATGTAAGGAGCTTCAGAGATCAGCGGCCTCGAGCCAAAATATACTGAGTGATGCCCTGCAGTTTCCAAAGCATCAAACAAATTCACCCTGGAGGCATGGGAAGGATGGAGGAACTGAGTGGTGAGTAACCTGTGGAAAGAGGCTGACCGGTGTCCAGGGCCGCAGTCTGAACTACCACTGGATATGCATGGCCTGTACTGCCCCCTAGGGCCATGTCGATGTCTTTGGCCCAGGCTGCTGCCCATGGGGGTCATGTCTGGATCCATGGTTCTACTGCGGTGCCCATAGCCTGTGTGACCCATGTTACCACTGAAGGTCAAGTGGATGCTTGGGCATGTTTGGATCTGTGGTCCTGCTACAGCTGGAGGCCCAGGGCCATATTACTACCCAAAGCTCTCTGCGCTGCCCCCTGAAGTCGCGTTAAGTTTCATGGGCCATGATGTAGGGTAGAGGCATTCAGAAGTGAGTAACCTGTGTGGCCAGCTGAGATTGTATTGAATGTGTTACTTTCCGTGGTCCATGCTGCCACACTGAACCATGGTACTGCTGCAGCCTGCTGAGGCTGAGTTGATATCTGTCACCCTTGTTATTGCCAAAAGCCATGTGGATATCCATTGTCTGTGCTACCATGGTGATGCGTATGGGCCAGGCTGCCTCCAGGGGACCGTGGCTCATGCTGAACAGTAGAGGCTGATGGATAGCTGGGGTGTGTGCTGCTGCCAGATACCATGTGGAAGTCCATGCACAGTGTTGCCGCTGAGTGGAAAAGACAAAGAAACTACTGGTGACTGCAGACCCATAGTTAAGAGAGCGAGAGACAGAAAAGGCTTCTGTGTCAACCCTAAACCCTACCTCCACCTCCACCCTCCAAAAACTAACAACCTAGATGGGAAACCACTGGAGAGAACTCTTCAGAATCGTGATGGGGATGCTGCTGTGTAGTTCTCTACAACAGATGGCTGCTGATGAGGATAAGGTGGGAAAGGACTCATTTTTCTTTAGGGAGCTGGCCACTGGGAGTTTAACCATGCTCCAGTGACTATATGGGCAACACAAATTGGATGTGTTTCTTTATTTTTAATCTGGGTTGGGGGGCAGGCCACAAGGGTGGAGACGAACAAGGGAAGAGTGGGAAATAAGGATGATTGGGGTACATTATGTGAAATTCCCAAACAATCAAGAAAAAGAAAGGAAAAAAGAAGGAAGGGAGGGAAGGAGAGAAGAAGGGAGGGAGGGAGGGAGGGAGGGAGGGAGGAGGGAGGGAGGGAGGGATAGAGAAACAGAAAGAAAGAAAAACAAATGACAATAAATCCTGATATGAATGTAGGGAAAGGGGACCCCGGTATCTGCTATTGGTAGGAGTGCAAATTAATGCAGCCATTGCTTAAATCAGTGTCGAAGTTTCTCAACTGTTAAAAGTATCGTATGAGCCACCTGATCGCCCCTGGCCATATACATGAAAGAATTCATATCCTACTCTAGAGACACACACCCACGCGTGTTCACCAATGCTGTTTCCCATAGCTAAGACAAGGAATCAGCCTAGATGGCCATCACCTGACACATAGATAATAAGATTATGGCGACTATCACACAGTTGGATTTTATTCTCACACAGTTGGATTTTATTCAGCAGCAAAGAAAATAATGAAATTTACAAGAATGATGGAATTATAAAATATTATACTGAGATAACCCAGGCCCAGAAAGGCAAATGGCATGTCTTCTCTCCCTTGTGGATCATCCAACTTTGAAGTTTTAGATTCATGTTTGACTTGAGGTAGCTGTGGAGATCAAGAAGTTAGAAAGAAAAAAACAGGAAAAGGACTTAATGGGGTAGAGTATAGTATAACACATATGATATAAAAGAGGGTGGGGGCAATACTGAGAATCAAAGGTGTAAGCAGGGATATGAGACAGGATGAAGTAGGGGTGGATTAGCTAAAATTAAAGATATATAATAAAGCCTTATAGAAACCTACCACTTTGTAAGCTAAGCAAAAGGTATACTTTTCCTAAAATGAATTTTTGTTAGATTTGATTTTTTTTAAGAACCAGAACCCAGATTAATATGACTGAGTTCCCAAAGACAGAGTGTGGGACCCTGTAATAATAGGTGAGTACTCAAACAGTTCTTTATGTGGTGACAGTTACCCTGGGAAGGATCATTACAGTATTGTTACAGACCAAGTGAGTCCCCCTCTCAGACAGATCAATTCTAGTCAAACTGTCAATACCTCATAGTCAATGAATGCCATTTTACAAAACTGTGCAGAGGGTTGGGGATGTATGTTATAGGAGCTGAGGGTTGCATTCCTGCTGCCCCAGCTCCTGGTCCCCTGGCTAGCTTATGCCCCGAAATAACAACACACAAATTGTATTCTTTTAAACACTGCTTGGCCCATTATATCTAGCCTCTTCTCGGCTAACTCTCGCACCTGGACTAGCCCATTTCTAATAATGTGTGTAGCACCCCAAGGAGTGCTTACCAGGAAGATTCTAGCCTATGTCCATCCTGGGTTGGAGCTTCATCATGTCTGCCCCAGAGAGGAGAGAAAATGGCATCTTACCTCACTTCTTCTTCCTCCCAGCATTCTGTTCTGTTTACTCCACCCACCTATGTTCTAACCTATGAGACCAAGCAGTTTCTTTATTAATTAACCAATGACCTTCCTCCATCATTTCCCCTTTTTCTGTTTAAACAAAAAAGGGAAGGCTTTAACTTTAGCATAGTAAAATTACATATAACAAAGCAGTTATCAAGCAAGAATTACAGTTACAATATTTATATCTATTTTATCTTTATCATAACAAAGGAAAATAACTATAACTATCTATCTATTCTTCAACTGCATCAAAGACTCCAGAAGGATCTAATATTACCTAAGTAAACAAGTAAGAATCTTCCAAAACTCTAGAAGTGACAGAGACATCTCACTGCCTGGACAGTCACCCAAAGTTTTTTTTGTACCGCTGGAGCATCCATCTTTGACTTTCAGGCCCATCTTCTTCTTGAAGTAGATTGGTGTTTCCAGGAGCAGACATGTCTCATTGTCATGAAAAACCCTAAGTTATTAAAACATTAAATAGCATATTCCATAGTCTTTGAAAGATATGAAGAATGCCGATCTAACTGAAAGATATCTCTATATATCTAGAAAATCTAACTAACATGACTACAAACTTGACTATTATTATTGATTATCCATTAACAACCTATATACATTACATTTTTAAATGAACTACACAATCACAATACCTTAATCAAGATCAGAAACACATATACATATAACAAAACTGTCCTTAAATTTAAATCACTAAAGCAAAATCCATATCAATGTAAATTATTCATACCTATATCATATCCCCCTTTAAATGTAAAAGAACATTTATAAACAATATTTGGGAATGTGGGCGCAGTTATTTTTCTCCAAACTGCTTCCTGCTGTATGGGGGCGCTGTTAATCAGATATTTCAGAACCTGTCTGCTAGGTTCATCTCATTTGTCAATTCAGTGATGTAATTTTTTGAGGGTGTTCACAGCAACCCTTCAGGAGGGCGTGGTCCATCATACCATATTGGGATCCAAGCAATCCACAGGGTTTCATCCTCTGTGAAAACAAAAGAAGAATTTCTTTTCCAAAGTATCATATCCTTAGATCCAAATTCTGAAGTCAGGGTATTTTCAAAATATCTATGTTGGATTAGTTCAGCAGTATTTATAAACAAATATCTTTTAGCAGCTGTTGCTCCTTCCTCAGCATTCAAACAATTCAAAGAGAGCACAATAGCATATAGTATCAAGATTCTCTGTGTATTTTCCATCTTTGTGTGGATTTATTTTAACCTCTATTTTGTTTATTTTTATTTTTTTGAGACAGGTTCTCTGTATATCTTTGACCTGGAATAACTCTGTAGACCAGGCTGTCCTTGAACTCTCAGAGATCTGCCTGTCTCTGCCTCCCAGGCATTGGGATTAAAGGCGTGTGCTACCACAACTTGAAGTCACAGAGGTCAATCTCCCTCTGCCTCCCAAGTATTCAGATTAAAGGTGTGTACTACCACACCCAACTACTCTCTTTCTTCCTTTTTTTTTGTTTTTTACTTTAAGAACTTTAACTTTTAGCCTGCATATATTTTTAACACACTGTAAATCATTTAGAGGTTTTCTTTGTTTTTGAATCTCTCTTTACTGTATTTCTGTTGTAGGAGGTCTTTCCGCCCCTCCAACCAATAGCTGCTGAGATACCAGCCCATTGGGGCGTGGTTTCTCTCCATTCATAAAGCCTCTATTTCCTTCCGCTCGCTCTCTCTTGACTTCCTGCTGGTCTGGCGACTAGACTCTTTCTCTACTTGTGCAGAGAGCTGTTGTCCGGGATCGTGATCTGTAAGTTTTCCCTCTTTAAATAAATACTACCCTAGTAATAGTAATCCCAAACTGGTGTGGCATTGTTCGTGGTTTACGCCTTTACCTGGCGCCCGACGAACGTTTGGCTTTTAGGACCCCCCCCCTCGGCTGCCGGCCGCAAGTTCTGCTTGGCGGGAACGAGCCCTCGATTCCTCTGCCCAGTGCCGAGTCTGAGATACACTTAGCCTTAAGGCCCATAATATCCAGAGAGGCAGGACGATCTCTGAGGCCGGACAGGTGGTGGTGGCATACACTCGGGAGGCAGAGAAAGGCGGATCTCTGTGAGTTCGACCTGACAGGTGGTGGTGCACGCCTTTAATCCCAGCCCTCGGGAAGCAGAGACAGGCGGATTTCGGATTTCGGTGAGTTCGAGGCCAGCTGGATAATAGGTAATATGGCAGTTTTTGTTTCCAACATGACTTTCACTGTTTGGGCTACCAATACAATGGGTCTAATCATGCAAAATTTATATGACTATGAGGATAACTTAATTTACTGGTTACTAGGTTTTAGTATTTTTTTTGAATATTCTATCATTTAGGAAGATTATGGTACTCTCAAGAACTCATGCAGGTCAGGAGATTCAGGAGATTCAGGATTCAAAAGAGGCAATAATAAACAAAATAATAAAAAGACTTGAAATGCTTGAAAAAATGATTGGAACTGGTGAACAGAGTAATAAGGCACAAGGACAGGATACAAAGCCAACACCAGCTATTAGAACTGGCTTACCCAGGGTTTTAGCGGCATACCCTATACTTAATTCTGACAAAGCGTCAACTTCTAAAGGCTCAAAGGGAGTCAGAGAAGCTAGATGGATGCCAATAGCAATGAATGATCTGAAAGAAATTAAACAGGCTATTGTTACTTTTGGCTTGCAAAATGCATATGTACAGGAAATGATAAGGACTTGGGCTTCTAATGCTAGAGCTACCCCTATGATTTCCATCAGTTAGTGTCTGCAGTTTTAGATAAGGGACCTTCCTTGATGTTTGGAATTTATTTCAGAGAAGAATCCAAACATATGGAACAGCAAGGAAGAGCAAAAGGTGTCGAGGTTTCCCAAGATCAAATTCTTGGTGCAGGAGAATATGCTGATCCACAGGTCCAAGCTCTTTATGATGATGAAGTACTGCATCTATGTCACCAAGCAGCTTTAAATGCTTGGAATAGGATACAAGATCCAGCAAAAAGGGTTGAATCATATACCAGAATTAGGCAGGGACAGAGAGAACCCTTTATTGACTTTTTGCAAAGATTAATTAAGGCTCTGGACGTAGGGTACCAGACCCGGAATCTAGACGAATACTTCTTGAATCTCTAGCGTTTGAGAATGCAAACATAGAATGCAAAAAGATAATTGGGCCTTTAAAGTCTAGATCAGCACCTATGGATGAATGGATTCAGCATACGATGAATGTTGAGACGTTTAGCTATAATGATGAATCTTGGGTAGGAGAAGCGATTTCCACAGCAATGAGGAGACATCAAACTGCCAGGTGTTTTAATTGTGGTAAATTAGGACATCTGAAAAGGGATTGCAGGCACAGAATTTCTAGGAATAATATCTCCTCTGGGAATGACAAAAATAGGGGACCTAGGCCTTCAGGTATATGTAGGGGATGCGGTAAAGGCCGTCATTGGTCCAACGAATGCAGGTCAACAACAGACAAACAAGGCAACCCGATACCGTCGGGAAACTCCTTGAGGGGCCTCTCACAGGCCCCCAAGCCAACAGTGGCCCAGTCATTCCCAGTCACAGTGGAGAACGTGCCTCACCAGAAATCTAAAAGCTCCAATTTCTGCTGTAAAAAGTAATACTAGTCTAAATGGTGAATTACGTGTGGAGGATGAGTCAAAAAACCCAGTAGGACAGAGTAAACGTATATGAGTTTAGAAAACATCTTTGCTTTTCTTCATACCTATCATACCTTCCATTGAATATATCTATCATGCCTTTCACTGAATATATATATATATATATATATATATATGTCTATATGATTAATGTTTAAGTTTTTTACAATAAACAATGAGTTTTTTCTGAAGTGACATTTGAAGTTTCAAGGAAGAAGATGGGGCCCCACAACAACAACTCTACCTGGTTGATATGACATCATGATACTGATAGCGCTACTACAAGACCTGTTTTGGGTACCAGCTGCACAAGAAGATCCCAACTTGGTTAGCTGAAATGGTGCACATCTTGTACAACATTCTGGCCAGACCTCCACAAAATACTCAGAGACTATTTGCAATTTTAAAAGACATTGATCTTGAAATTTAACCATCATTTTGCTTTCACAGGATCCCCAGAAGAACGTCACCCCCATGACAGCTGGAAGTAATTCTAGAGGACGACGTCCCCTCTCCCAGTAAAGTTTGCCCCCCGGTTTAGGGACATCATTTAGGGGTTGGGAGGTTGGGGGAGGAATTGTATAAGCTCAGGGATCATTTTGAAAAAAAAAAAGAGGGTGATGGGATAATAGATTTGTAATTGTGAGTTATAATTTTTAGACAAATATATTGGTATTGATACTTGTATATTGATACAAAGTTAAATTATATTGACTATTGTATGCATGCATATTTCTACCCCTGTTTAAAATATTTTTTTATGTATTGACATATATTGTATCGATATTTACCATATTGCAATGTATATTTGTACATTGTTTATATTTGGAGGTCATTATCCTCATTTGTTACACAGATGTTTATTGTCTTAGTCTTTAAGTTAGATAGATATTGAGGAATTATATAGGATTAGTAGTCATCTAAGTTTGCCTTTTATAATTAGACTAATTAGGTTATTTAGATATATAGAGATTATACTCAGTATAGATAGATGATCTTCAACCTCTTCAAAGAGCTGTAGAAAATGGCCTTTAATCTAACTCAGAGTTTTGTGGTAGTGAGACACAATTGCTCCTGGCAACATCCGCTCTATTCCCGAGAGAATGTTGAGCACCAAAGACACTCCATCTGGAGCCTTTCTTTTTGACAGAACTGGCCTTGGGGCAAAGAAATGCCCATACCTTAACCACTGACAGAGATACAGAGCGTGCATCAATGGATAAAACAGGACTGTCATATCCTGCCAAGACAGGGTAAGATAGTTTTGAAAAGTTGCTTGCCTTTGAAAATGGTATGTCAGTTATGTTAGGCCTTAGCCAAAGTTGGTTGCTTCAACGCTGCAAATGTGACTTTGGGTGATTGCCCAGGTAGCTAGTTGTCCCTGTGATTTGTTGCAGGTTTTGGAAGTTGTTTTACTGAACTTCCTAATTACCCAGGTAACATTATTTCCCTTCTCAGATCTTTGATGGGGTTGAAGACTATATAACTATAGTTACTTTTCTCTCATGACTTGGCCAAGTTATTTATTATACAAGTCCTAAGCTAGTTATAATAGGATATTTGTACTTATTGTATAAAAAAATCATAGTAGGTTTAGAACTCTCTTACTTAAACAAAAGGGGGAGATGTTGCAGGAGGTCTTTCCGCCCCTCCAACCAATAGCTGCTGAGATACCAGCCCATTGGGGCGTGGTTTCTCTCCATTCATAAAGCCTCTATTTCCTTCCGCTCGCTCTCTCTTGACTTCCTGCTGGTCTGGCGACTAGACTCTTTCTCTAGTTGTGCAGAGAGCTGTTGTCCGGGATCGTGATCTGTAAGTTTTCCCTCTTTAAATAAATACTACCCTAGTAATAGTAATCCCAAACTGGTGTGGCATTGTTCGTGGTTTACGCCTTTATATTTCTCTCTCTTTTTCTGAACATATGAGCCTTTAAATTACTGAGCAATATGGGTAGGATTAAAGCCGTGGCTTTGCCGGCTAGATCCAGCCCATCCCTTAGCTTTCAGCCTCATGGCAGAGGTACCAGCTGTAGCCATGTTTATTGCCACAACTCTATGGTGTTTCAAGGTCCCTGCCAGCAAGCAAACTGCAGCATTCTGCTCACAGACCACGTTCAGTCAGACTACCTGCTTGAGTCTGAGTCAGAGTTTTCCCTGGCAGGACGGCCCAGAAAACCAGCATTTTAAAACAGCACAACTTTTTTCCTGCTACGGCTAAAACAAACAAGCATTCAGTTGGCTTTTATCAACACCATTTAAGTGTTTCGTGGCAGGACCTCTTAAGAGCTGCAGGGTTTTGCAGCTAAAGCTGAGTCAGGAAGCCCCTCTTAGATGAGAGCACTTGCTTGCCTCTAGCAAGCAGAGTAGACCCAAGAGAGTACTGCTACCAAGAAACCATGCACAACGCTGTCATTTTGTTCTAGAATTACTTCCCAAGCTGTTTCAGGCTTTATGTGGATAGAGCTGTCCACACGTTGGGCGCCATTCTGTTGTGATGAGACGCAGTGGGCTGCGTTCCCACCCAGCTCTGCAAGACTAGCTTTATCCGAAATAATTACATGGAAACTGGATTCTTTTAAACACTGCCTGGCCCATTAGTTCCAGCCTCTTATTGGCTAGCTCTTACATATCGATCTAACACATTTCTAATAATCTGTGTAACACCACATGCTGGCTTACCAGGGAAGATCTTAACCTGCGTCTGTCTGGAGTGGGAGAATCATGGCGACTCACTGACTCAGTGTCTTTTTCCCAGCATTCTGTTCTGTCTACTCTGCCTACCTAATTTTCTATCCTATCAGGCCAAGAAGTTTTCTTTATTAGTTAACCAGTGAAAGCAACAGATAAGATACAAGACCCACCTCCATCAGATATATCTCATTGGGTACAATATCAGTCTACCAGGCACAAGGCCCTGGATTTGATCAGCAGAACTGCACAGACCAGATGTGCTATTACACCCACATAATCTCAGCAGCACTTAGGAGGTGGAGGCTGGAGAATCAGAAGTTCAAGGTCATCCTCATCTATAGAGTTGAGTCCAGTTCAGGCTACTCGAGACTCTGCCCCAAAGAATGAAACGCAAAACAACAACAATATTAATAAAAACTGTGAAGGAAACCAAAATGCCACAAATTACAGAAGCTCAAAAATCCAATGAACAACATCTTGAGAAGACTTGCTTGGGTCACTCCTTTCATAAAAGCCTCACTTATGAAGCTCTGTAGGAAGAATAAAGGAAGGCAGGACATCCATATTGCCACCACGTGTCTGACTCGCTATCAGGATGAACGAGTGGCAGTGCCATCCTTGAGAAAAATGTTCCAGTTTAGTCAAGAAAGACCATCCGTTAAGTCATGTTCAACTTGGCATAGCTTTGAGATACCTGGAAAGGTGATGTCAAAAGAAAGCCATTAAATATGTGGGTCTTACATGGCTAGACATGGACAGCTGTGATCTGTCTGCTTAAAAAATCAGGACAGAACCTGTGATCAACAAGGTTATCCAGAAGAGAGTGGGAAGGAGAGAGAGCCCAGAATTCTTGAGGGAGGCCTTTGTTTAAAGGCTGGTTGAGAGCAGATGCCTGATGTGACAGGAGCCTTTTGTAAATGAGTACGAAGATAAAGTTTGAGGTGCTCCTTGAAGAATAATTAGGCTCTGATGGCAGAAATCAGTAAGAAGGGCATTGAAAGGAGAGAAGATAATGAGAGAAATCACTTTGGACAAAGCGAGCAAGGCAGATGAAGACAAAGCAAGATGCCAGAGACCAAAAGAAAGCTAAGGCTGAGAAGCCTGTTGCACGATGAAGCTGAGAGGCCTGTCACACGATGGACAGTCTAGAATGTCACTGTGAAGACCTGCTGCTTCCAAAGATGAGGTGACAGGGCTCTGGAACACGTGACTAGTTATCATCTATCGGGACTTTGCTTTCTTATCTTTTCATGTGTGACTTACAAAGTATTTTGAAATATAGTGTATGTTGCCTTTATCTACAGAGATGAAATTATGTTATCTTTTCTGTTTTCCCTAAATATTAATATGTATTCTCTCAGAACCTGCCTTCTTCGTCCATGATGGACAGTGGTTAGAAACTCAAGTTGTTTTTAAAGATCATTCAGGGAATGTGAATAGGCCAGGTGGATGGGGTACAAAAGAAGCAGGCAATGTCAGTATTTCTGACATGATTCTCTTTTAAATAATTCAAATTTAACTTAAAGTGCAGGCCCAGTGGGAACCTCACAGAACTCATTTGTATAGTAGTCAAGCCAAGGTCCCCCTGATTATGATCTTCGAGCTACATTTTGAAGAACTGGGGGAAAAGGTTGTTGAAAATTGAAAGATTTGTCATTTCCAGGCATGCCAGATGTGTTCTGGGAACACAGTTCCCCCTCCTCGTTTGCAAGGTCAAGGAAGCCTTCTCCACTGCAGAGGAGGAAGGGGAGAGGGCCAAAGGGAGGCCTTAGCAGTGGTTAGGATTGCCCAGTATGGCTGCCTGCTTGGTTCCAAGACCTTAGCACTTTGGCTGTATGGGATGGAACAGAAGCAATAGAGACAACAGACATCTCCTGGTCCAGACTAGGATGCTCACAATGTGGATTAAATTCTGAAACATGAGTTTCCATGAGAGCTGCAGTCATTCCTTCCACCCCCCGCCCGAAAATGAGGGCCAGTAGGAAATTAGACTGTTCTTCTCTTTTCATACTTTTGATGAACACGTTAATAAAATTATATTTTTTAAAAAAGAAGAAGACAGGAAATTGATCCTTTATTAGCAGTATGATTGACAGTGCCAGTCACAGGTGAAAAGGTTGATCTTAGCACCTCTCCTGAAGGCAGGCCAATTGGCAAGAGAAGGATAATTGGACAATTGTTCTTTATGGAATGAATGAGGGACAGGGAGTGATACTAGGCCATGATCAAATTTTAGGGGGTGGCAGCCCCCCCCATATTGATCACAGTCTTAAGCACAAGTTAAATAATCAATGTATAGAATTAGGAGATCATATTTGACTTTTTGAATTTTCATTCAGAACGTTTAGAAAATTGTCATATTAGAAATGTACTTTTTCAAAGGGAGAAGCTTGGTCCTACCTCAACCTAACACCCATGAGAGACTTGCGCCTTTCTGAACAGAAAAAAAGGACTGGATGGGAGTGCAGAGGGGAGGCAGAGGGAGGGAAACGGGAGGAGAGGCAGGAGAGGAAACTGCTGTCAGGATGTAAAATAAATGAAAATCTTTAGTTAATTAAAAAAATGTACTTTTCATTGGCTGACCTATATTGGAGACCCTCTCCAGCTTTTAAAAAAATACTTTATTTGTTTAATAACGCCTGGGTATAATTAATGCTGCCTGTATGTTCATGAGTGTAGAATTATCTACTTGAGCATAGGCAACCCATTAGTGGCCACGCCCTCCCCCAAAATGACTGCCCATCCTCCGGTAAACTTCAACTGCCCTAATTCTTTAGCTATGTGTGGGATATTGTGAGGACCTCTCCATTCTTGCTGGGGGGCAAGTAATCAGAGCTGTTGTGCATTCATGTGGGCAAAAGCATATTGTGTCTAGAAGAATAATCTTTATCCATATCTTCCCCATCCTCCAGCTCTAGCATTCTTTCTTTCCCTTTTTTAACAATGTTCCCTGCCTTGAGGGGCATGAATGGGATGGAGGGGATGGAGGGGATGGAGGGGATGGAAGGGATGGAGGGGATGGAGGGGATGGAGGGGATGGAGGGGATGGAGGGGATGGAGGGTGTGGAAGGAATGGAGGAGATAAAGGGGATGGATGGGATGGAGGTAATGGAGGGGGTAGAGGGGATGGAGGAGATGGAGGGAATGGGAGGATGGAGGGGACAGAGAGGATGGAAAGGATGGGGTGTGGAGGGGATGGAGGCAAGGGTGTTAATAAAGATGTTCACTGAACACACAAATCACTCTCAGTGCTTCGGCCAGTTATAAGTGTCTTTATTAACCACTGCCCACTACAGAAATAAGGTTTTCTGACCAAGGCTGAGGGCAACACAAATGCATGGGTATTAATATAAACATTTAGAAGGCAATTTTACATATTCATATGTACGCATGCAGAAACATGTACACACAGATTTACTATAAGAAATAGTCTGAGGGCTGAGGATATTGTGTTGGTAGTGTTTGCCTTGCATGCATGCGGCCCTGAGTTTAATCCTAAGCACCACACAAAGCAGGCATGGTCATTCATGATTGTAATTCTAACCTTTGGGTGATAGAGTAGGAAGTATTAGAAATTCAAAGTCACCCTTAGTCACACAGGGAATATGAGGCACATCTGGGATGGATGATAATCTATTTTAATAAGAAAAGAAAATAAGAGAAAAAGGAAGGGAAGGAAAGGGAAGGGAAGGGAAGGGAAGGGAAGGGAAGGAAAGGAAAGGAAAGGAAAGGAAAGGAAAGGAAAGGAAAGGAAAGGAAAGGAAAGGAAAGGAAAGGAAAGGAAAGGAAAGGAAAGGAAAGGAAAGGAGGCAAACTGTCTCCTGTGGAGACTGAGATATCCTCAATAAGCAAGTTGAAGACTTGAGAAAACCAATGGTAGCCCAGACCCAAGTCCAAAAAAATTTCCAGATTTCCTGCATCAGAACCAGTCAGAAAGAAGGAGAAAATACAAATCTCTTCTTCCCTCCAGGCCTTATACTTTTTGTGAAACAATGTATTTATGTAGTCCAAGCTGGTCTAGAAACTTCACTGCAACC